>JABCKU010008151.1:0-15176 GCA_018221655.1 Myochromella boudieri
CACCGCGATACGCAGCATTCTACGGATTTCCTATCTGCCGTCAGCCAATGCCTGGATCAGCCTGCAGAAACAAGTACTGAGGAACTTATAGTTGGAGGCCCAAGCTCGAATCAAACAGTATATTTAGAAGATATCGAAGCACAACCTCTTGTGTACATTTCTACAAGTTTTCTAAAATTCAAATAACATTCAACTTACTCCCTCACAAGGATACCTACTGACAGATGTGGTGTCACCGACCCAAAATTGCAGGACCCTGCTTTGAAAGGCCATTACGATGGCCTGCCTTTCCTCCCGTAAACATTATCACACCATGATATTAAACCTATCTAATATTTACCCAGTGCTGGCTGTGAAATCTTATCATGGGATGGTTCTCAGTCTAACGTCAAGGGGTGGATGCATTTTTCGGCATGGCAAACTCAATGTCCGAACTTGAACATCCCGTTGAGTCTCTCAATCCATACCTTCTTGATTACCTTGACTGACTCTGCTCAGTCTTGCTATTAATAGTTTTCGTTTTGTCCAAGCTGGACAATACATCAACCCGTCTCGTATCCATCCAAAACATGTGCGCGCTCAGTCAGTGTTCCCAGGTTCGGATCAGAAACGATTATTCGCCTGCGGAATGCCTGCGGTATGCATATCGACCATCTATCTTGACAAGTCGCTCCTTCTCCATGGTAAGGAGACAGGTGTACGACAAAAGCTAGTCTCCGGCGTAATGCATGAGCAAGAATGGCAACGGTTCCAAGCTTTCGTCTGCTTAGCTTTCACACACAGACACCTTCATGCACAATATAAAAATCATGCTCTGGATTTCTCCACTCGTGGACAAGGCGGTATGCTTTAACTGTATTCCATAATCACTGTTATCAACTCGAAGCTAGACACAAATTCACCCGGAGACAAAAAATTGAAGAAAGCTAGCCTTTTCGGCGGTTCCACATCTGATTCCAAGCAACACACTGAAGATAGTCACAGTCAAACACACTCTTTCAAACCCGTCCTCGAATTTGACGATGCTAGTATGTTCAACAATCTCTTGGTGCCTTGAACACTTCTTACATGGCCATAGTTCCCGTTTATGACGGCCGATCACAAAACTTCAACTTCAACAAAGATATTGCACGTATCGACGAAATATTGACTGATTTCGGAGGCGAGATTCCCGAAGGATCCTTCGTCACCGTAGCCTACACGGTGAATGACTTCTTGAAAAAGAAAGATAAAACGTGGTGGCTGTCGTGTTGCCTGCAATGGGCTATCGTATGCGGCACGCCATCGTAATACTTAACATAGTCATACTATCATGTACTTACAAGTCTTTCCTTTATTCAACTGTCCTTACTCTCAACGACAACTGATATAACCCTCTCTCTCCCTGTCATTGATCCTTGTTTTGATCCAAGGTTTTTCCCAAACAGGACTCGTACATGCCATGTGTAGCAATGGCCCACTTGCAAAGTACTCTAACTGCACCCAAATGCACCCTCGACTTTATCTTGAACCCGGCCCGGCCTTCTCCGAGTTAAACGTCACAATGATGATCGATGATCGATGATGACTTTGCCGGCGGCTCAGTTCTCAGTGACCTGCCCTGACCCAGTGCCTTGACCTGTACATGGAAGCAAGTAGTACGGCAGAACCTTGAATTTCCTCAATGTAATCCGGAAGTCTCTAGAGAGTGGAGCATAACCAGTATCAATTTTAACCCGACAACATACATTTCTACGATATTATTATCGACGCACCCTCACCTACAAAATGACTTTGCAAAACTTCGCGGTACACCTTGGACGTTTGAACTCGTGCTACATAAATGTAAGTGGACCTTCACATGCGCATGTGATCAAGATCTTGACGACACTCAAGCACAATGAGATCTAGAGACTAGAAGTTCAGCGGGACTTAAGCAAAGAACTCATATCCGCTGGTCCACCGACTTGGATGCCGATCTCATCTGCTCGAGTCAGGTTCATTAACATATCACACAATTGATTACAACTCGTGAGAGCGCTCTTTACCATTATCTTGTGTTGGCTTTGTATGAACTGATGATTCGTTTCTGGCTAGGCTGTCGATCTGGTCACGATGCTACCAGGGCCTGGTACTTGGTTGTATGCCTTGACCTCCACTTCTCAAGCCCAATTGTAGAATCGCCTAACCTGTTATAATACTCAGGCGGTGAACGTCTTAAAGCTGAGCATAAGGCTCACGATCTATATCTGCGCTTCCCATATATTCCAGAGAAATTTGGATGGTTCTGTGGGGATCTCGTGCGATGTGATAGAATAGTGACGAACCCTGAAGAACCCACAGGATGGTTCTCTCTGCCAAAGCGCCGTCACTGGTGCGCTTGTAAGCCATTGTACACACACAAAGCCGAGAAACATTCCAATTACGGTAAAATCTGTCACGGCAAAGTCGATTTTGATCAAGATTCAGATCTTGTTTTTCCTAACTCGTCACCTTTCACAACTTAGAACGACCTCGAGGCAAACACGATGTGATATAAACGAGTGGTAACTATCCTACGGTCTTGAATAGGAAGAAACTGCAGGCCTGACTCTAACTTCAAAAGCGAGATGCACCAAATGGCCAATCCTATAGTCCCTACCATCCCCCTACATTTGCATCTCACTACTCCACCGTTTCATCCACAGAATGCCTGCTTTTCGCAACCTCAAAACCCGCAGGTCCTCCGGAAGGATCTGCCACCAAATTCCCGTCATGTATGCCAGTTCGTATTCAATGTATTCGTTTTATCTTGCCTCCGGGCGTTGAGCACCATTTTCAGAGGACGGATGGCAACAACTTCCTGCCACACTAGGTTACTCTCACAACGACATTGGCTCCCCTCACACTACCGCAACCTCTCCATCGACGACCGCTATCGACTCTGACTTTGAGATTCCTCTCGCCCGCAAAAACAAGGTCAAGCCGAGCAAGTCATCGTGTCCTTCCAACGATAGCTACATTCCCCGCCCAAAAAACGCGTTCATCTTCTTCCGTTCTCACTTCTATAAAACTGAAGGCGGTAACGACCAGAACCAGATCAGCGTAGCTGCAGGTAAGGCGTGGAAGGCTCTTTCTCAAGCGGGGAAGGAGCCTTTCCTGGACCTAGCTAAGAAGGAAAAGGCGGAACACCAGGCCAAGTTTCCTGGTTACACATATGCACCTGGCTCCAAGAGCAGTGCTGCGAAACGTAAGACGACGACTAAGAAGAAATCGCGGCCGTCCATCAAAAAAGTTCTCATTCCCCAGCCCAACAGCGTGCCTGTATCGCGTCCCGTTATCCAACCTACTTCATATAGCTTCCCTCCACCTGAATCATTCAATCCCACCGTCGAATCTCCGTCTCCAACTGTCTCTGGAGTTGAGGACCCGATGGTCGAGGTTGCTAATGATGAGGACTTCGATGATGAGGACTCCACGTCGGATCCGGAGGGTCTCTTTACTCCTGGCTGGTCATTTGTTCCCACTTCAGAGATTCCGACTCTAGAATTATCTCCCGTTAAGCTCGAAAAGGTACGTTTTTTTCTCACCTATGGGACTTCATCCTAAATCTCATGTATGTTCCACCCAGGACACGCAGGACGAGTTGATGCTCCTCCGCCCCCCGAGTTATGATTTCATCGACGAGCCGTTCCAGCCCAAGCTAAAGCCCGTGACAGTGGAGGGCTTCCTTGCTGGTTCCCCTCTGCCAGTACTCCACTACGACTATTTGGCAATTGAAGGGCTCTACCCTTGCACCCCATTTACGTCATCTACTTCCTTGGGTTGGGCTGGGGGGATCAGTAGTGGCCCCTCCCAGGAGCCATTTGGGTTAACCTCGTTCGGCGGTTCCACGTACTCAAAAACACTTAACGAGGTTAACTCATCCACACTCGGGACTGATATGGACACCGGGGACGATCTCTATGCATCACCTCCTCACACCCCTGATACAGAAGAAGTTGATATGGAAAAGTATATCAACTTCTTCGACGACGAGGATTGAAAACGGCTCCATCACATCCCACATTTGTAGCTATCTAACGACGATTTCCATTGCATTCCATTCTGATTTCAAACTTTACTATGTATCTATTACCACACATTTCCTGTCACAATGTTCGTTTACTCAATACCCTCCAGCGCAACTCACTTGTATATCTCTCACAATCAACTCACAATCCAAGTTTGAAGTCACCACTGTATCTCATACGTAGATTTTGTATTTATTCACAACTCTATACAAATAAACTTGTGTATGTTATACATGCAAGAACACCGAATCACTGAGCAGATCACAGCTCTAGAGGTTATCAGAAGGTTAAGATATACAATGGGTGCGCTGTGCGGCATCTAACTTCTAAGCGGCATCACGGGCTTCATCGCCGGCGCTTCAAATAGCATTTGATCGACACGGCCCGGACATTGACTGTGCAACTATCATGATCAGGTGCCAACAGCCTCAGGGCGTTTCTTCGCAAAAGCACAGCGTCTGTGGGACCCTGCGTAAACTTTATGTCTCCAGCCCACTATGCAATTTTATAATTGCTCTCTACCACCCTGAAGTCTAACGAAAACACGATCCACGTTCTCTATCAGATTCAACCATCAGAAATGATCAGTACAAGTGGTTTTGCAGCGACTGAGGAAGAATTAGGGTTGGTCGCCCAGATATACGACTTTACGGGTAGTCCGCGTGGTGAATTCATTAACGGGGATGCACTAGCTAGCTTTTTTACACCCTCCGTTAAACTTTCGCCTGACACAATTGGCACGATTATATGGGACATAGTGGACGAGGAACAATCGGGATATCTCTCGGAGACTGGGGTTGCTATTGCGCTTCGTTTAGTGGGCTGGGCTCAGAGTGGAGAGGAAGTCAATACTAGTCTGATTAATTCGCGTATGTCTCCATCCCTACACAAAATTTCTTGAGAGTCAGTGATTCAACCCTCTGTATTCAGCTGGGCCATCACCCCAGATCAATGGGTTTCCCAGTATTAAATCCCAATCGAGCAGTCCTGTTGTCGCCGCAGACTTTCCTCCATTTACCGAACGTGAAAGGGACGAGTTCTACAAACTTTTTGAAGAATGTGGCCCCGTGTATGGCCTTTTGGAGGGTGAGTTTATACCTCACAGCTATTTTTCTTGTTAGATGCAAATGTTGGCATATTATGTTTTTCAGGAGATAAAGCCAGAGATGCTTTTCTAATGTTCGATTTAAGTGCAAAGGATCTGTGGAAGATATGGTATATTCTCGTATAATTGAAGTTCAACGTGATGCTAACGTAGATGTCGAAATAAAGGGACATCGCAGACACCCGTAAAAGAGGCGCCCTCGATAAGTATGATTTTGCGTTAGCGATGTATCTCATACAAGGTATACAATCTGGGCGTCTAACCTCGATACCGACAACGACACCAACACAAATTTTCGAACAAATTCTCGCCATGTCACCTCAATCACCCTTCAGTAGCTCCTTGGACGACTCGAAAGGAAAATTCAAGTCCGAGAAGAGCTCACGAAAGTCATCTTCTCCCTCTATTATCAAGCCTCCACTTGGATCCCTGAACACTTCTCACTCACCTCACAAGACAGTCTACGACAGTGACTGGGATATCAACCCAGCAAATAAAGCTGTTGCTGATGAATATTTTGATGCCTTGGATGCTCAGAAAGTGGGATACCTCGGTGGCGATGTCGTTGCAGCATTCATGTTAGAATCCAAATTGAAACCAGAAGACCTGGCCCAAATATGGTACGCTGTATGATAGCTCTCCCCCAAAATATTTCTCATTGTATTCCTCTAGGGACTTAGCAGACATAAATCATGACAATTACCTCTCACGCGATGAGTTTGCGATAGCCATGCATTTGATTCAGGAACGGTCCAAGGGGGTGGACCTTCCTATCAAGCTACCCTCCTATTTGATACCTCCATCTTTGCGGACGCTACTTCCTGATACCCCTCTACGGCGCGCAGCAACTTCTCCTAATCTCTCCAAGAAACCACACATCCTAGTGAAGCCGAAACCTCCCACAAGAAGCCCTCCGTTACCGCCAATGGTATCCACATCCCCGCGATCTCCTAACAAACGTAACTCGACTATAAGCCCCACGTTACTGACAAAAGCACCTCCTTCGTCGCATTCACCCAGCAACCGTAACTCTATTGCAAGTTCCACATTTTTGCCAAAAGTAATTACCACCCCCCAAACCCCCAGCAACCGCAGCTCTTTTTCAAGCTCTGATTTCCTGCCAAGTGTACCTACATCCCCGCGATCGCCCAGCGTCCGTAACTCTGTTGCAATTCCTAACAGTAAGCCAATCTTTGCCCAGAAATATATATATGCTGTCTTACCGTAAAAAGATATGTTTTTAAATAGTCCCAGATCTCCTCCTCGCTTACCGGCTGAACCTATCCAACCCGAGCCCCGGCCTCCTACCGTGGATCACGGTCAATTCCAAATCCTTCAGGCTGAAAATGCCTTCCTTTCTTCTAAGGTCGAACAACTCACTTCCCAGCTCAACACATTGCGTGATGTCCAATCCGCAAACACCACTCTGGAAAACCAGACCTTAATATCAAAGATACTTGAAATGGAGCAAATCACCTCAGAGGTGCTACGTATCAATGCGGCACATCCAGCGGTGGTGGCGGACCTCACAGAGAAAAATGAACTACTCACTCGCCAAATAGCCGGTCTGGAAGAGGTTCAATCACAACTTGACGAAACCACAAGAAAGCTGGGTAGCTCTGTGCAAGAGAACAAAGACCTTAGTGCATACCTCCGGGATACTCGAGAAGCGGCGGCAGCTCAGGAGAGCCGATCCTCAGAGGAAATCACCAACATGACAGAGAAGGTCGGGCTCTTAGAGTCAGATAACTCTGAGCTTCGCAAGCGTACCCAGGACATGGAACGGGCCATCAGCCGCTCCCAGCCTTCAAATTCGACAACTAATGTTCAGGAACTTGAACTACTCCTAGGAGACGTCACCAGGGAGAACGAAGGGCTTAAAGAACGTTTGCGAGAAATGCAGAGGTCGACAGCAGATCTCGTATTAACAAGCAGCACTGGCCACGCCACAAACGATGCTTTGAGACGCGATAATCAGCGTCTGTCCACCCAGGTTGCAGAGTTGGAAGATCTAGTGAAGCAGCTACAGAAGTCCAGCGAAGATATTGAACTGCAGCGCGTGCTTCGGGACGTCACACAGGAGAATGATACACTGAAGGCTGATTTACGTGAGATCCGATTGCAAGTTAGGCAGTTGGAATCGGCGGGGTCTAGTCGCGTCGCGCCATTGCAGGCGGAGATCAGCCAGTTGAAGGGTGAAATTCGTCGGCTACAAACGGAACTGCATGATACAGCATCGCGGGCTCCGCACGAGGATCCTTCAATTCCTCCACCAGCCTACGAAGACTGAATACCAGACTTTGCCATACGTCATGATTGAATTTGTTACATGCCTCCTCAGTGAATAACTTTTACAAATGTTTATCTTTTCACTGTACTGACGACACCTGTTAGCTCGCCAGCTTAGAATGACAAATGTCGTCTCGTCTCAACCGGTGCTTATTTGACATTGGCTCGAGCTCCTACTCCCAGACATATATCTGCCTCTATGTATCCACCAACTCTGATTTTCGCGTTGTACGTCGTTTCCCCTTAGTTTTACAGATGACGATCAAGTAGAATATCCCATTCACCTGGACACTGCCTTGACAGTGAATGTACTATTATCATGGACGCATTATGACCTTCATACTTCAACTCACTCGGCACCTTTACACCGCCTCATGTCAGATCTGATCAGCATGGTTTGACAAGTATCCCACAAGAACGAATATCTACTTCATGCTGCGCTGAACAGCCTTTTAGTAACCACACCAACATCGTCTACCATCCACTTCCTAGCCAAATGCGTAGAACTTCCAAGATGGATGCTCTTCTCGCTAAACCCGAGTACATTGGAACCTTGGTGTTAGGTGACGAGGGAGTTGGCAAGACAACGCTCATCCTGCGGGTCAGCCTTGGTCTTGATATTTTATAAAACAAAACTCATCAAAAATGTATTAGCTCTGCACTCAGTCTTTTGCAGGTATATACTCTTCAGCATTTTGGGATATCCGTTCCTAATTTTTATGTTTTTTTTTTAGAGGTACGGATTCAAAACATCTTTGTCGACTATCATTTGATATCTAAATTCTAGCATTGCTGGTTCAATAACGACTCGGAGGAAATGTATAGAAAACAGTTGGTCGTGAATGGAACACCTTGTATCATTGACTTCTATGACACCGATGGTTCGCAATTCTCCCCTAACGCTGGTCCCTCATCTCGAATTAACAAATGTCGATCATAGCCGACCAGATAAGCGCAACGCGTGTAGCCGATTATCTCACAGCATTTCCGAGTAATGACTCGGTTTTCTGTACGGCTACCAAAATCATTATCTTAGTATATTCCGTGGCAAAGCGATCATCTTTCGATTCAATTTCAAAGTTACACCAAATTGCCTCAGAGGCGGTTGGTGATTCGCACTGCATTTTCATCTTGGTCGGGAATGGGTCTGATACTAGCACGAGGGAGGTCCAGACAGAAGAGGGAATGACTTTGGCACGAGGATTGCGTTGCGGATTCTGGGAGATTTCAGCGAAGACAGGGACGAACATGGCTTATGCTATGGAAGATCTGGTGAGAAGGGCGCGAAGTATTGGAACGGGACCACAGAGAAAGCCTATAGAAATTATATCGGCAGACAGAGCGAGGGGTCGGAACTTGGGCAGGGTGGTTTGGGCGCTGATCCGTTTGATACTTTCAGGACGCTGAATTGTCAATTCTGGTTGTCTTTCGACTTTTGTCCTGAAAGGGGCATGCCCAGTGTCATTGGTCCCGGCCATGTGCTCGCCTGTGCTTGACAAGCATAAACACTTCTTTGATTGTTTGAAAAAACCTTATGCCAGATAAGTCTATGGGCGCCACCTGTCGTACTCGGACAGCCGTCAACTTTACAACTAAAAGGATAAGAGTAGCATGTACCGCCCATGGACCCGAAGTACTTCGTCATCCAGAGGGATGGGACACCCTGAATGCGAGAGCTTTACCACCCACGAAGCAGACCATGTCAGCTGTTTCCTGTTGGGTGACCACAACGCGGAGAAGACGAGATTCTTGGAGACTGTGAGTGTTATTTTTTGTTCTAATTCGTTGGCCTATAAACAGGACTCAAGACGTATCGCTAGATATGTGGCCCTGCGGTCGAGCGCCCTGAATGGTACCACAAATACCTGATCGTCGACGAAGTTCCTTGTTTAATGGATTTCTATGATATTGAACGTCCGTAGGACTACATCTTTGTAATTAGCTGGCGATTGACCATTCGACAGGCGAAAGTACTGCTACATGGCCACGACAAACACGAGTCCGGAACACACAGTGCTTCATACTGCTATACTCCGCCACATCGACCGATTCCTTCAGTCGGGTAGAACCATGGCATCAAGCAACCTTGTTTCAGAAGAAACATGCTCATAACGTTGATCGACGCTCTCTTTTCGTGGTGGTTAGCAACTATTTGGAAACTTCTCAGCAAAAAGTCGTGCCGACGGAGGAGGGGGCTATGCTAGCACAGAAACTCGGATGTCCGTTTTGGGAGATAACATCCAAAACGGCCGAGACGGCGATGCCTGAGGTGCTGGAGGACCTGGTGAGGAGAGTGCGAGTAATGCTCGATACGCCATGTGAAAAGCAGTTGAAGAGAGAATCTGTTTTACGAAGGTTGAGGAATCGTCTTCAAATATTCAGTACATAGTGTGTCTATGGTTAGGCACATTTATTGAGGGCTTCTCCGTGCATACCGTCATGACATGCAAGCCGCCCAGACAACCAAGAGAAGTTACAAGGGTGCGATGGTTTTCGTAAATGTTTTGAATATATTACAGCTAATTGAAGAGTGAAGTACCTAATAGGGTATGGACCGTGTACATATCATACAGTCTGCCGATGGTAGCATACAATGAGGATCAGTTAATGAGAGGTAATATGAACTTTGAGTTCAACGACGGGCGGGTAACGATAACGAAGTATTATACACGAACGGTTCAATGACGAGAGCGAGAGTCAAAGTACGACTGTAATAAGTAGAGTATGGAACGTAGGGTGACGAACTCAATGGTCAATAATAGCAGACTAGCGCTTCTTGTTGACATTGTGGTTGGTGTCACGTTCGACAATGGTCATACAGCCTTTCTGGAGGTTCTTGATCTTGTCCAACGCAACAGGCTTGTGACAGTCGGCGGCAGAGCAACGTACGGGGAGGGCACGATATTCAATCTTTGCTATAGCCTCAGTAATAACTCAAACGATCAATCAATAAAGAGCTTACATAGATGCGCCAGGAGCCATCGGGGCGCGGCTTCGACACCGTGTATTTCCACCTAGGAGTATAACCATTAAGACACATTTACGCGAGCGCTTATGATACAAGCGCTAATTGGTCAATGAGAGAAGCGTACTGTTCATCAGCGAGAGCATTTTTGTCGACCATAGTCCTTGCAAGATCCAGCACCGCGTCCCGAGTTAGTTTAAGTAGAAAAACCATGTTGACGGTATTGATGCAGATGAACGTATTCTCGACGATGAAGAGGTCGCCTTCTGGATCACGCTCGTATTCAGAGTTGGCTCTGTGAGACTGTGGTTCTCCTGAAGACTCTTCCAGAAGGTACAGGTCCTTCGCACGCTCTTGAAAGCGACGCATCCTCACGAAAATATTCGCCACATTTCCGACGCTGGCTGAAATTAACTTTGCAGGGGACCTTGGAGGAGACTTTGGAGGAGACTTTGAGGGTGAGGAGGGCGGTGAAGAGAGAGGCGAGGGATTTGAAGGTTTAGGTGACTTGGAAGAAGAACCTGATGGCCCTGCCGATCCAGAGGATGAGCGAATACGCGACATTTCCATGGTTGACGGGGCTTTTGAAGGCTTGAACGGAAAAAGGAAAAATATAAAAGGTAGTAAAAACTAGTTATGGTCTGACGTCTAAAAGTGAAAGGTTGTATGAATATTATAATAAGGTACATTGAGGCAGCGGAGTTTGTTTTGGGCGCCTTTGTACATCTCCTGCATATCCGGGTTCACACGTAGCAAAAGAAATTCGATGCGAATAACACTGTGATCTAACACATATCACAAGGAGACAAAGGCTTGGGCCTGAGTATTCCATCGGGTTAGCTCGTTATCATGAGCCGTTTCAGGCATTAATACACCATCTCGTTGTTGCAGGCATCATTAGTAATTGTAATTGATATAATATTAGAAGAGGAGTACAGAGCCACCAACAATGTGGCAACACGCCGCGGGGGAGCAGTCATGCTTGACATCAACTGCGGTATGTAGCCGCTCCGCAGCCGCGCAAGGTCAAGGGACAGACGCGGGCATGAGGCTCCCTATGTACCGGATGCAGACACAATAGATGGAGAGAATAGCTATTAAACTAGCTATGCAACGTTCAAAGGGGTGAGCATTCCGTAGCGTCGGGACCCATTTTGAGTTTCTGTACATGTGGTTAAGCGTAGACAAAAGGACAACAGAAGATGATGCTTACAGTCCGTGCGAGATGTCGGAAAATACAAATATGGAATTTATTTTTCTTTCGCCCACAGTGGGTGCATCAATTCAACTTCGGTGTGGTCGAGCTTCTCACGAGAGGACAATCGGCGGATGGTGGGTTTTGATGAGGCCGTAGGTCGCAAAGGTGACGGACCAGGCAATCAAATAACCCCGAGTTGTCACCTCCTCAACCAATAGAGCCTAAGGAAGGCGAAAATAGAATGCGGTTGTGGGTATTAAGGTGGTTAGAACGGACGGCTAGAGTTATGTGTGAGTTACACAACATCATTGTATGCAGTTCCACCGACTCACGGAAGTTGACCAATGCGGCTGTGGTTTCGAAAATATAGTCCCAAGAGATCACGGATGACCGTAGAAGGAAGGATACCATCTCTTGACAGCTGTACTTCCCGTCGTCTCAAGGGATACTCCTTTCAATTAACCTCTGGAACGGGATGGCTCGAAAGATATTGATGCGAATCGGAATTGTACAACCCCCGATAACGGGCACGCGCAAATCCACGAATGAACGGGAACGGAGACGGGACGCCTTTTACGTTATACAACCCCTAGAACCCCGCAGATTACGAGATTCACAAGGTGTACATATTGGATGCGTCCCGAAATACTTCTTGAATTCCTAGTAGCTGCACAGTGTAGAGGCAGGGGTCATTGGTCTCGTTGTATTGATCTTCATGCGACTACCGATATTTACCCTGTCCAAGGTTCCACCGTTTCATATTTCTGAGAGTCGCTGTTCAGCCAGAATTATCACCATGTGAGGTGGGGTACATACATTCTGTTGAGCTACCCACTTGATGGACAGGAAGAACGCGCCTCACCTCGATTTGCGCGTACCCAGCTTCAAGTTATCCATAGCTTCTTCTGTACAATATCCAGTGGGACTGACCAACAGAACACGTGGATAGTATCGAGTAACATCGGGGGAGGATGGAAGAATTCGTGTATCTTAGCGCCAGTAGCCGTGGAAGCATGGTATCAAACGCATTGAGCAGATGAAGGCTAAGCAGACCAACAGAGTAGCTCTTAGAACTGGCTTTGGATCTGGAGTTGGAGCAGTCTACTTCTAAACTCCGATTTATGTACTCGAGTAGCTGTAGTCGGCATCTTGCCGCCGCGGTACGCCGAGTCATGTCCATTTGGGCGAGGACGTCTGGATATTGGAAAGTCCGAACGTCCGAACGTCCGAGGCCGTCCGAGTCCGTCCGGACCAAATGATACGGCAGTGAGTCTTCCTCCAACGAAAGCAAAACGAAAGGATAAAATAATACTTGTGAGCGGGTCCTGTATGTGACTCTCAATAGTAGGTAAATGTACATGATACCTGTTGACCAACGTCAATATCTGATCTTGTACATGCAATATGGGGTAGAACTGTAAAAACAATAAGAATTTGCCGAAATACATAGGAAGTGTATAAGAGTACAAAGTGCAGTGGCACCTATTGGTATTACAGAGACATGATACTAATTATATAGGATAAGTACAGTCGGTACTCATAAGCACTGAATCACCAGTGATCAGCCACTAAGATGGTCAGCCACATAGAGAAAGAAACCTTACCATACAATAGCTGGGTTACAACCAATACTGATATTGAAGTGTGGATCTATATTAAGGGGGTAATACACATAAATGTAAGGTATAGGTGCCTCGTCGTTGGTAGAAACGACCAAAGGCAAATATTATGGCGGCGTCCGGACGGACCCGGACATAGCCGGCCGTTCGGAATTCCCAGAATCGAGATTTCCTGATTTGGGCTATCTTCCAAGTTCCAACCAACTTCGAGCAACTTCGATCATCTCTTCATGACCCAAATAGATACGCGCTCTGGTCGAACTTTTCATCCTTGTACTTATCATGTATCTGGGCATGCTAAATTCATCATTGCGCCATGATCGATCTCTCCGATGCGCTTTGCAAACTTTTCTTTCATGTTGTCACCTTTAGAGTACCCTGTGGCTCTCCTTCATCTCCTTCTCTTGGTGATGACTATGGATCAATAGTATCTTTGAATGCTTTACGACATACTGAGCACGAAGTACAGCTCTAGCTTCTCATCCTGTGACCGTGCACGCTGCCTAAATTGCACCAAATCGCTCGCCCCATGACTACTCTCCTTTCCTAGCGTTGGAGCAGACTGTTTCTGGGTTCGCTGTTTCTGGGTTCGCCGTCATCCCGCATAACAATCACCCGCCGAGTACCGTTTCCTTGCTTCTCAGGACGCAGGCCATCGTGAACTTTTCCAGTGGCGAAACCCGATATTGAGGGTCGGACCATATCTGTACCTTCTAAGTCCATCCGCCAACGTATTCGTCGACCTCCTATCGCGGTAATTATGTTTGGTAAGACGTAATGGAATGGTGCTAGGAGCTAAACCATCCTTGATGTGCCAGCAGGCACGGTCGAGTCCGCTTGAAAAGCGTAGAATTGTATAAAAGCCCTTTCAATAACTAGAGTTCAAACTCAAACCCACCACCTCTCACTTCACTGCTCAGCTCACATTCACATCATCATGTCTAACGCTGTTCAAATCGGCATCGGTTTCAGGGGCACCGTCACCGGGGTATGCCCTGTTGCTCCCTTCACTCTTGTTGCGTACTCGTATTAATATCGGTCTTGTCGACATTTAGCTCACTCGTTCAGACCATCACCAACGCGCCACAGTCGAGGTCAAGAACTCCGCCGGCCGAACCCTCGCTTCGACCAGCCTTATTGGGAACGGCGACAATGCACCCATGACGCAGGAGATCAACACCGCCATCCCTGCCTGGTCCTTCGGCCCCTTCAACGAGCCGATGAATATCACCATTAAGGTTGAGCACTCCGTGACTGGTGCAGGTGGCGTGTTCGTCAACTCTAGGATCGTTCAGCCCGTTACTGTTAGTCACTTTTAGGTCTGAGTTGAATCCCTTCGAGCTAAGCTGAATGGGATTTTCCCTTGTTTTTTTTCTTCCCTACGATAGGTTAGGAAAGACCCCGACGCATCTTCTCCCCAGACCTTCGTCGTCTCTACTGTGAGCGCCGTTCCTGCTTGGCCCTGGATGGTGTATCTGAAATCGTGGATGGATCTAGCTGCTTTCGGAGGATTCTAACGACAACGACCACGATGACTGCATTATCAGTATCTTTCAGTATAAATAGGCTATCAAAGAAAGGAGGAAGACCCTTTCCTGAGTTACGACGCTTCTGGAAGAACTGAACATGTACCTATATACTAACATTCAAGTTGGCAACAAACCGGTGGTGAAAAGAAAAGCCTTGAGCTGATCATTGAAAGAGTCTCAACTACCAACACCAAGGCATCAAGCAAAACTAAGTTGGTACCAATATCCGTGCCAATATTTTATATCGACCGTATTATCCGAAAAGCCCCAATTAATCACCGCCAGCCTCTACCACACTGTGTCGTCTTATTCACCCTCATTCCCGTCCTTCTCATCTCAATAGTAAGCTGTTTCTTTGATCCAATCCTGCCAATCCTAAGCAGTAGTCGCACTAACACTAATAGTTCGTACAAGGCAGCGAGCGACTATCTAAAATGCAG
>JABCKU010008151.1:25505-71867 GCA_018221655.1 Myochromella boudieri
GGGTGGCGGGGTGTATCTAGAGCGATGAGCAAGGAGTGGGAGGTAAGCTATGCAGACAGAGACGTGGATGCAATAAATAACGAAGGGGTAAGAAGGGCCAATGTGATAAATACGTAGACTGAAAGACATAGCGTGGTATGTAAGTGCTGCTGGGGCGTGGATAGAGTAGATGTGTAGGGCCGTAACAGGGGAGGGGACATAGTGATGGCCGTGGTCACAGCGATGGAATAGCAAGAGTCCTATATCTCTGTAGTGGTGGCGGTCGCCTTGTGACCGGATTAGAACCCCTCTAAAAACCCTCTCAAAACCCAAAAGAAAAAATAATGTGTACGCTGGGGGGTATGCAGAAGAAAAAATGATAAACCAAACATAAAATGAAGCAACCAACTCCCATTACGAAAATGTCTGTAGCAAAGTTCCCAAAAGGACGATGGTACCGCCCGTCCACCATGAAATTCCATGTCCTAGCAATGATCTGGCGCCGTTTAACACTTTCGTGGCTGCGAATCCGGTTCCACATTGAGCAATAGCCAGAGTAGCTGCATCGTTGTAAGTCTTCCTCAAACCATTCAATCCGGGCAGCTGAGCAGGATCATCGAGTGCCGCTAAATAGGTTCCCATAAGGCTTCTTGTACAGGCTGAGCAAAGCGGTTTGGTCGTTTTGGGCAGACTTGAGCCCAGGGGAAGCCCATAGAAATATAGATCGGACGGATTGTTCACGGCATTCACGTAACAGTATGTGTTTGTAGTGGGCTCTGCGAGACAACCAGCATCCCGTACAAGTGCATACGCACGCAAGTCTGTCACAGTGAGGTTAAGGAGAGCCGAATTACAGAGAAATTTTCCTCACCAGTCAGTGTTCGAACTACAAGGTCATTCTGATCTTGCAAGTCTTTTGTGCATGCTTTCTCCAGTGAGTCTGCGAACCATCCCATATTGGCGATACATAGATCTCTGTCAGTATTTGTGTTGCAAGTGCCCCATATTATTGAGTTCAGAAGTGTAAGGTTGGTTTGAGCCTGTTCCCGTCAGTGATGAGTGATTGACAGTCAGTAGGGTCAATTTTCGACTGACATTAATAAAGGCGGCAGAAGTATCTTGAAGCAACGACAATGGGCGACACGAGCGGAAAGGTGCTGTACCGGTCATATTGGAGAAGAAGGTGAAACACGTAGTACTTGAGAAATTTTGCGTGAGATCGGCGTCGTAAGGTTGTGGGAATGGCGTCGGAAGTGCCGGCGGGCTTGAGGGAATAGTGGGAACGGGCCCACTCGTAGTCGAGGTGGGGGTGGCACTGGTTCCCGCTGACGAAGCGGAAGTAGAGGACGACGTCGATGAAGCCAGTTGCCTTGGATCATGGTCATTGTGCCGTTTGTGAGGTGTCCACAACCCCTGCCCTACCAACTGATTCCATGGTTGTGTCTGTGGGGTGGCTGAGAAAACGTCAAAGACTCGTGGGTGCATGAAATATCGTGTAAAGGCGGTGACGAGGATGAGGGTACATGGGATGAGAATGACCGTCCACCGTGTGAGGCGGCTAGTGCGGCGCTTCGCATTGACCTCAGGAGGGAAGTTTTTGGAGGTGCCGGCTTCGAGGACAGGCGTGTGCGGTGGATCGTCTCTCATCATGGGTAGAGGTGATGGCGGGGGGGTAAACATGAGCTAGAAGAGGAAAAAAGACCGTGAGGGCAAAAGAGTGTGATATGTAAGGAGAATCAAAAACAGCTGTTCCAAAACACTGCTTTGATCAAGCCAGATCAGAGTTAAGAACGTCCGGGGTGGCCAGGTTGAAGCTGTGTGAGCGCAAGGAACTTACAGCACCTTAGGTGAAGGGGAGCTGTTAGAACACGGAAGTGGACCACTTGTACCGTCTATACCGTCAGATGTCGAAAGAGCTGGCAGGATAAGTGGCAGGACAACCATTACCTGAAGGACATGTTTAATTTCTCATGATCAAGACGTTGGACGTGCCATCAATCTAGATCACCGCGTGCCCTGAAAAAGCTTCGACTTCCAAACAGGTACCACGCCACAAGGTTCATATCAAGACCTATCAAAGGCCCACCACTTTGTTCTAGTTCTTTGCTCTGTTCTCTCTGAGTTCTTTCGCAACCATGACCACCTTCGGGATTTGTCGTGCAGACTTACAGAAGACAATGACCAAACGATGAATGGCACTCCGATGATGACCGGGCTGTAGCGACAGATCCGAGGTTAGTGGGTGATGGAGATTTGTATTCCGAGTCCGTGAACTGACAATGTTTTGAACTTGGCGCACTCACTGGTAAGGGCCATTCTTATATATTGCACCCTCGAAACTTCAAATGTATCCGGTGTGTGGTGGCCCGCCCACCCGTCAATCCGCGATGGCAGGTGCCTCACAGTGACTTGAGCGCCTCCTAAGAACCGACACGGGCTGAGTCTTTACGGCTATATTTCTCGACGCAGATGCTTTACAGCCCATGCCGAAATCTAGTTGTGAGCTCACATTTTTTATTACTACAACCAGTGTTGAAACATGCCATCTCCATTCAATTGTGGCCGAGCGAGCAATGCTGTCCTTAATTCGATGCTATTTATGATATCCGCCTGAAAGCTGACATGAAGCTCCCGCCGACCCGCCCGTCATTCAACGCAACCCTTACTTTCGAGGTGTCCCGTCTCTCGATCCACGGCACGCTAATGACTTATTTAGCAGACCCCTCTTCTGTATCGTCCCTGAGCATCTCCGCCCCATATATATTTATATACACGGATGTCGGTCGATCACTTTTCTCTATCATTAAATAGTGCAGATTTGACTGTGCTCAGGACTCTGGACCACAGTAATCTGCCTGCCACTCGCTAAGTTGGCAGACAATTAATCGTACTTTTTCTTGGACTTAGAGAGCGATTAGGAATTGACCGACCCTACCTTGACACTGTTCAAAAGACACTTCCCACAGAACTGAATTGACCTCGAGCGAGGTACCCGACATTGCTGGACATCAAATGGGGTCCCCATTACGTTAACTGGGGAGCGCTAATCATCATCAGATATGCAGTGCACAAGCCAAGAAAGCTTTCACGGAACGCCGCATCACGAGCTTCACTCTCTTATTTAAAGCTTCACCTCAAGATGACGCTATAAATTTAGTCCAGTAGCTGGGCCGAACCATCCGCTTTAAATTTTGATTTGAATGCCCACCATAGAAAAAGATGGTACCTTTGTCGCTCATACTGAGTTTGCATTCGGAATTCTGGTATGATAGCTTACCTGTTGCTGAACATGAGACGAGTTGTATATCTCAATTCACACATAGGAACCAATTGGAGCTTTGCCTTTCCCATTGCCATTGAAAAGACAGTAGAATAAATGGAACGTTGGAAGGTGCGACATCTTAAAGGAAGGATTGTGGGGCTCCAAAGGTGGGGATGTTGATCATATGTTTTGTTCTCCTGAGTATATGATGGTGATCCCGTCAAGACGTACTTACAGGCTAGAGATCTACCTGAAAGAAAAATAGAATACTCAGCCACCTTGAGATCTGGGCTCGTCAAATCGCCGAAAGATACACAAAAATACCTGATTACGGTTGGCCCTTGGTTGCTGTCGATACTATTGCCGAACTGCTGCGGTTATGTACAAGAATTCAGAAAAATAGACCTCTTTTGCGTTCCTGACTGCGTATTGCATCAATCAGGATTAGAACTGAGCGCATAGCTCTCTGACCATGCGACCAGAGCGCTCAGATCTGGGGACGTCGGAGGAAGAGGAATGGCGAGTGACCTCGTGGTATCAGGTACATCCGTCCATTGAGATATCTCTGTTGAAGACATATCATTTCCTGGTGACAGACGAGAAGAGCGATGGCAGACTGTGATGGCGGGCTTTCCGGTAAGAGTTAATAAATCCAATGTCATGAGGGGTGCCTACAGACTGCGCAAGCTCATAAGCACAGCTAGTTGACCCGCTTGAAAGCAGTATCGTGGCATGTGAAATATTTTACTTTGATTTCAACGAACTTATGAGTGTCGTGATCACAAAGACGGGTTTACAGTGCTTGTAGTTCGTGTGCTACTATTCCTAGAGGACAGTCAACAGTAAGCAACATGTTTCAACTTCAAAGGAATCGAGACCGACAGATGTTTAGAGAACGTTTTATGCATGAAGCAACAATGAATGTGGCCTTGAAAATACAAGGAGTATAGGCTTGCATAACGACTTCCGCCTCGCACTTCCCTAGCGCCGTCTTGAGCAATTTAAATGGTCAATACGAGATACAACTTGAAGGATCTATGGAAAGGCGGAGTCCGGGCAAGAGAGGCATGTTTGTGGTGATGGTGCGTTACGACTGAGCGTGTGAACGAGATTGAACCCTTGCCACCGCTTTTTCTTCTCAACAACCTCAGTCTTGTAAATCTTCCTTCAAACCCTCCACGCCTAGCAGAACATAATCCGTTCATACTCAACATCTTCTCCCCCACCTCCTCTTTCAACGCAGAAACTTTCCACTTCCTCGTCGTCGGCCGAATCCGACCCTTGAAGACATTCAATAGACACCCTCTCAACGTGATTCGAACCACTTTCGTCGCTCTCTCCTTTCATCGCAAGAGCAATTATTCTCGAATTAGTTAACACCAAACGCGATTACCATGTCACAAACTGCACCCTCCACATCATCAACGTACGCCTTTTTTTCGAAACTTTTTGTCCAGCAATACTGACTTTTTTCATCCACTTCAGGCCGGCCCAGAATGAAACCTGGAAAACCGGTCTCCGCCCACCACCAAAAGATATGCGCCCGCAGACTGAAGATGTAACAGCGACGAAAGGCCTCGAGTTTGAGGACATGTTCCTCCGGCGCGAGCTCCTTATGGGCATCTTTGAAGCCGGATTCGAAAAACCCTCTCCCATTCAAGAAGAAGCCATCCCTATTGCACTCACCAAACGCGACATTCTAGCCCGTGCTAAGAACGGTACTGGCAAGACTGCAGCATTCGTCATCCCATCTCTCCAGCAGGTGGATGTCACCAAAGCCAGAATCCAAGCACTCCTTCTCGTGCCGACACGTGAACTTGCACTCCAGACATCGCAGGTGTGCAAAATCCTCGGCAAACACATGGGCCTCCAGGTCATGGTGACCACTGGAGGCACCACCCTCAAAGACGATATTCTCCGCCTTTCTGAAACCGTACACGTTCTTGTCGGCACACCTGGCCGTATTTTAGACCTAGCTGGCAAGAACGTCGCTGATCTCAGCGACTGCCCCGTATTCGTCATGGACGAAGCAGATAAATTACTCTCCCCTGAATTTGCTCCTGTAATGGAGCAGCTGCTATCTTATTTACCCACCGAGCGACAAGTCATGCTGTTCAGCGCCACTTTCCCTATGATTGTGAAAGATTTCAAGGTGCGTTTGCCTTAGTTTTGGGATCCGTCGTCGTCATCGTTAACTTTAAACCACAGGACAAACACATGAGGTCACCCTATGAAATCAACCTCATGGATGAACTGACCCTGCGTGGTGTCACACAATATTATGCCTACGTCGAAGAAAGACAGAAGGTGCATTGTCTTAATACCCTGTTCTCCAAGGTTCGTGCACGACTTTCCCCTCCGACTTGTTTCTTAATACTCTTACCTTTAGCTTCAAATCAACCAGTCCATCATTTTTTGTAACTCCACCAACCGCGTCGAACTTCTTGCCAAAAAGGTGACAGACCTCGGCTACTCTTGTTTCTACTCTCATGCCAAGATGCTGCAATCACACCGAAATCGCGTCTTCCACGACTTCCGCAACGGCGTTTGCCGTAATCTCGTCTGCTCCGACCTTCTTACCCGTGGTATTGATATACAAGCCGTCAACGTCGTAATCAACTTCGATTTCCCCAAGAATAGTGAAACCTATCTCCACCGTATCGGTCGTTCTGGTCGCTTCGGCCACTTGGGCCTGGCCATCAATCTCGTCACATATGAGGACCGATTCAACCTCTACAAGATTGAGCAGGAACTTGGCACGGAGATCCAACCCATCCCTCAGACGATCGACAAAGGCCTTTATGTTGCACCAAACGCACCCGAAGAGCCCACCCCCAACCAGCAGAAGACTGACCAATCATCGCAACAACAACAGCAAAGACCGCAAGTTACTGGGCCTCCCAGGCCACCTCAGGCGCAAAACCAGGCACATGGCCAGGTGGTATATCAGAGTAATGGACAACAGGCTCACTCTCGCCAGAATGGATCGGCGGCACCCCGGGGACAGCCTGCTCACCGCGGGACTGTGCCTGTCGCCCGTTGAAGAGAGCTGTGACTGAGATCGGAGGGAGAGGGAAGCGAGAGTGGGGTCTGAGTTAGGGGTCGATGGGCCAGGAGGTTGGGTGGGGGGAGGAGCGCAACACATTCATCCAGTATTTCAACGTCAAATTCCATACGTTTCAACCATTCAAGCATATCGTCTACGGCATCTCAACAACTTTTCTTTTTCTCTGGAGTACTCGGACGGCGCCCATAATCCTTGCCGGGGTCACCCAATTTTGTACCAAATGAACGCGCTGCGTTATCAGCACTCCAAGCCCACGTCTGGGCCGAACCTTATCGCTTTTTGCTGCCTATTCTACATCGTATATTGCTGTCGTCGCCGACCTTCACCTTCCTCACTCTGCTATGTTACCGTTCTATTCTTTATATACAAGCGGCGCGACACCTATATCTTTTTACTGCCCTTTCGATGCTCGAGATGCTTTTTTCGTTGAAATCTATGTGGGATTGGGATTTGGGTTTTGTTGATTGTGTTGTAGGTGTGATGGTTTGTGGTGGGGGGAGCGAACGGCTACAGTACTTACAATTTGTATCAACTCTCACAAAATGCAGGTTATTGTTCGCTCCTTACATAACAACAACGAAGTTCAGAAATCATTACTAGAATTTGGGTATTATTTGAGCAGCACGGGTAAACATCCCACGTCCACGACTTGCTCAGCGTGTCAACAGCGACCCTTATATTGGTCACTGAATGTCTCGTGAAGGCCAAGATCTACCCATGTCGTACCAGGACTCAACAACGCGTCGGTTACGCCCAGCTACGACCCAACAGCAAGATTTTGAACCACATCCATCACTCGCCCAATCTTCCGCTGTTTACGACTCAGAATATACTCCATACCTAGCTCTTCCTCACCCAACCTATCGTTCTCGAGGACGTCGATGGCCTTTTAGTCTCATACCCATTCCCCGGCGGGATATCCTACGCAAATTCCTCAAATTTGCACTTCCGGCTATCCTACTGTTTCTATTGGTACTTTTTATGTTATATGAACCCCACATTGAGCTCGCTTTCTACTCCCGGTCTTGGGTACAGCAGGAAATCGACACCATCTTTCCACTGGGAGGCTGCTTCGAAGCTTCACGAGTCAGCCCAAAGTACAACTTGACTGAAGCTTTGTATGGCCAACGTCGGACGGAAGTACAAGCAGGGATATCTATGCGGAAAGGGTTGGATTGTTATAATTTTGCAGGGACGATTCAGCCGGAAAAGGATGCTGGGGAGCGCAAGGAGTGGATTTCACCAGAGAAACGTACACAGTACCACACGTATTGGCGTACAGACCTCGTCACATTTGGACCGCGTCAGGAATGGATGATCAAGTCGTTTTTTGCAACACAGGACCTGGAGACGTCACGTTTGATCCTGTGGTCAAATGGTGACCTGTCGTCGAACGAAATCTTACGAGGTTATCTTGCCCGATATCCCGACTCCTTTATGCTACAGATAGTGGATATACCACAGCTGGCCTCAAGTACGGAATTGAATGGAAGTAGCTTACTGAAAATGAGCGACAGGAAGGCATGGCTGGATGGAGACCTAGTGCGGTTACTTCTATTATGGAACTATGGTGGGGTATGGGTCGACATGGATTCACTTCTGACACGGGACTTGACACCTCTCCTGGAGCACGAATTTGTAACTCAATGGGACTGTTATGGTGAGCCCTTTTGTTCTCTTGGTGACTCCTACTTATGCCGGTCAGACAAGCCATACCAGCCACTGAATGGTGCCTTAATGCGCTTCCGACAGCACTCACCATACCTCTGTGAGGCGTTTCATGTCATGGTTGTCTCCCCTCTTCCCCGGGCCCGCTCAACAGACTGGGGCTCCCTCCTTTACTTCAAGCTTTGGCGGCGTCTCGTATCACACGGCATCCCGCCATTCAAAATCCTCCCGTTCTGTTTCACCGACGGCCGCTCGTGCCGTTTGGACAACCGACTCCCCGATCCATTCGCACCGGACGACAGTGCTGGCAAATGGACCATGGGTTTGGGGCTAGAAGAGGATGGCGGCCTTGATCGGATTCTCGGCAAGGTCTTCGGGGTTCATTTGCATAATCAATGGGAAAAGGCGTTCCCGAACGAAGGATGGGTCAAGCGACTTCTACTTTCTAAGTACGATCGCAAGCTACAGTCCAGTGGCGTATCCCAAGAGGGAGATTTCTGAAGGGGGTAAGATGTTATAGCTCAGCACCGACAGGCGCAGTCGTGGATTCATCCACATACGTCGAAGGTACTTGGAAGTTGACTCTGGGGTTTTTCATTCCAAGTCCTTATAAGCGTCAAAATCCACTATGGTCATCTTATCGAAATACCTTCTAACCAATGTATCCAGCGTTCATTATCTTAACGCTTGCCTTGGTACCTCTCATTCATGCGAAACCCCTTCGCGTTGGGTACGTCGTTCACGAAAAACGAGCCTCTCACTTGGTCGACTGGCAGCGCACACGTCTGGCGCCCAACACTCCTCTTCCTCTGCGCATCGGGCTGAAGCAGCAGAACCTCGAACATCTTCCTGATCTTCTTTTAGCTGTGTCTGATCCAGCGTCACCCTCTTATGGCCAGCACTGGACGCACGATCAAATCCTACATAATTTTGCTCCTCCTGAGGAGGCGGCCAAATCCGTGCGTAGGTGGCTGGAAGCTTCAGGTGTCACTCCAGCACGGATTCGCCTAAGTGCTGATCGCGCTTGGGTGGAGGTGGCTGGTGCCACGTCCGAGGAGGTGGAGAGGCTGCTCGATGCACGGTATCATGTCTATAAGCGTGAAGATGGCGAAGAGCATGTTGGTTGGTGCCCTTCAGCTCCATTAATAAACGCAGTGTACTGACGTTAAAGTCTAGCATGCGACTCATACACTCTTCCACAGAGCATATCGGATATTGTCGATTTTGTCACGCCTACTGTGCAGCCACATGCCCAAGCCAGTGTCATAACTCCAACCTCTCGGAACATAGATTCACAGCGAAATCTTAAGAAGCGGACAGTCGAGGATACCAGTGACCTCAGTGAATGCGAAGAAGTCATCACCCCTAAATGCCTGAAAGCTCTTTATAATATGACATACACTCCCCAATCCACTACCAATAATACTTTGGGTATCGGTACGTCTCATCGAAATTTATTGATTCTAAAGCAAACCCGCTGCTTCATAGTGAACTACTATGCCAATATTTATTTGCAATCCGACCTGGACACTTTCTTCCGGAACTTCTCACCATCGCTCGTTGGAAAATCACCCGAGCTTGTGTCTATTGACGGGGGTACGTCTTTAATGGTTCTTTTGCCGAATGTGTAATCACCAGAGAATGCAGGGAGTCTTGAGCCAGACGAAAACACAGATGTTGGCGAGGCAGGCTGGATCCTACAATACGCTATGTCTCTTGTCCAACCTCAGCCAGTTAAATTACTACAGATCGGGAATAAACAAATTGGCAAGCTGTCCTTCTCGATGGCCCCAATCTCAAGACCCTAACCGATTACGTACCTAGGGGAATTTCGCTCCTTCAACGAATGGCTCGATGCTGTCGACGCCTCCTACTGTACATCCTCCGGCGGGGATGACCTCACCTATGACCCCACATTGCCAAACCCGATCCCTGGCCAATTTAACGAACACGACTGTGGCACAGTAAAATCACCCTTGGTTCTCTCAAACTCACAAGCTACCCATGAGTATGCATTTTCGCAATTCTACTTGCAGCGCCAATGTGCCGAATTCGCGAAGCTTGGACTTATGGGCGTGACAGTGCTATACTCTGCGGGGAATATAGGGACCAGTGGGACACAGAGTGGGTATTGTCTTGACAAGAATGGTTTGTACTCTTCTTATAATCCACCCGTCTTGATAAAACGAGTTGCTGGCAGGATCGATGAATCCGAATGCTACACTCTTCAACCCATCTTGGCCAGCATCCTGCCCGTGGGTAACGGCAGTTGGCGGTACACAGGTAGTAGCCAATGCAAGTGTTACCGAAGAAGTCTGGAATCAGGAAGTTGCCCCAGGATTTTTCGAATCTGGAGGTGGTGGATTCAGCAACCGTTTCCCTACTCCCGGGTATCAGAAACGTGCTGTTGATGCCTACGTGACCAAATTGCAAAGGAGTGACCCAAAACACTTGAAGCTTTTCAATGCGAAAGGGGTACGTTGATGGGTTAAGAGCTGCGAGAGGTGTACTTATGGTTGAATGTCCACAGCGTGCATATCCAGATTTGAGTGCCATCGCGTAAATTTCTAGACGCTAATCTGCACAACGCCTACACTCATGTATAATACAGGAGTGGGTACATATCTGTTGAAAATGGCTCGAACACTGTCAACATGGGCACATCCGGTGCTGTGCCCACCGTCGCATCGATAATTGCCCTCGTCAATGATGCCCGGCTTACCGCCGGAAAGAAACCAGTCGGTTTTATCAACCCAGCGGTGCGCATCCCCATCCTCACCTGGCACTCCGAAGATCACGTTCTGACGAAAATGAAATGCTAAATGTAGATCTACTCTGCAGCATTTTCTGGGTCGTTCAACGACATTACTTCAGGAACCAACCAAGGTTGCCGAGGACGTGAGCTACAGCCACTCTATTTTTACCAAGTTCTAACGAACTGCGTAGTGCAGGGTGAAGGTGGAGGCGGATTTAAAGCGTACGTTCCTGAGGGATGGATAATCCTATGTGCGCTGACTTGGGAGTTTAACACAGTGACAAGGGATGGGATCCTGCTTCAGGTGAGGTTATTTGTCATAATGGAAGTACACTGGTATTGATAGATGGTATAGGACTGGGGACCCCTAACCTCGGTCTACTAATAGAGAAGTGGTTGGCACTTCCTTAATTAGACTCTCGAATGACACTCGTACCTGATTTTGAGTGCTGAAATATTATATGTGTAGTTGTACTTGCAAAGTAGATGGTACTATTGGCCAGATATAACGTTCATATTACAAGGCAGGCATCCGGCGGACAACCTTGCCCTCATTCTTTGCATGTATAGCAAGTTGTCTGAGGATTTCTGAGTCCGCCCACCGCTCTGGCGGCGTTTTCTTCCCTGTTGCCCAATAATAGATATCCCAGTCCGCCTCGTCCAACATCTGCCCAGTGCCATTTTTAGTTTCTTGTAACTCGGAAATAAGACGCAGCATACCCGATCAAACTCCTTCAATTCCGTTTCAGTCATCGAACCCAGTTTGTCCCGCGCAAACGTGCTGAGCAATAAATCACTCTCGAGCGTTCCTCGTTTACGTGACTGGTACACTAAACGCGCTCTCAGTGTGTCTACGGTCTCGTTTGGTCGGGGAAGTGGTGTTGGCAGGACATCCTCCATGGTGGTAGAGGCTAGATGTTCAGGGGTGCCTGGTAGAGGCCATGGATCCTTCCAATAGCGAACAGTTGCAGAAAAAGGCCGTCGGGAAACAACTAGACGTCGAGTAGAAGTGACCGTACAGCGTTGAAAAAAGTTGAGCATTACGGTTTATGGTTGTCTGAAGCCAAGAACTCGGATCGCCTTCATTCCGAGCTGGTTCACACGGCCCGAACCTGCCGAACCTGTTGTCCGAATTGTGGGCCGCTTTAGACTTGACTCAAAGCTCTAAACACACTCCACATGAGACTACTTCCCTGTCATCCTTGGATATATTTTTCGGCGCCAGACAATTATTCCAAGCCATATCAAGAAAGGGTAGCTGTGAAAGTTTGAGCTACTACGACTCATTCAAATTAACAGCACAGAAAGAGCCCCATAGTATCATGTATATGCTGTTTATGTGTTCTACATCGACCTTCTGAAATCGGCTCATTGGCCGCAGCCACCTTTGAAGTCACCTGTGCAGATTTTTGCCTCCACCTGTCTCTTTTTTTTCATATAAGGCCCCGATCCCCGGCCTACCCGGAAACCAGGTCAGGCTTGTAGTGTATGTCCTCCATTTTTCTGGATCTTTCCATTAAATCCCAGGAATCGGCGATGCCCACGTCAAGGAACACACTCCACTTACGGCTCTATGACTCGAATAGCTGATGTTTTCGCGCCACTAATCTGCTTAAAATATGACCTCATTTTCATGGTATCTCAACAGGTTCTTCGGGTCAAAATGCTCAAAGCTTGGAAGCAGAGGGTGCGACCTCCTCCCTTTCAGTGGAAACACTATCGGGAATGGTCCAATCAATAACATTCGACGTTGCTCGTACCTCTCTAGTTACTCTTAAAGAATCTTCGTACGGTATTTCCATTGTCCAAATATCCCTGACCCTCTTCAGCAACACTGTCGCCTCTCAAACCAAAAGATTGTTGCTACTGAAGATTTCCTTCTGCCTGCATCTGCCTGGCCCCTCTCGTTGATAGTTAGCGCGAATATGTCCCCTCTTTGTTAGCACACGCCAAGCGGAGGGTAAGGCCAAAACCACGTACAATAAAATCTATGCCAACGACACCCCACCCCTACATTACAAAGGTGCATGGGATCATGATAGAGTCCCCAGCATTTGAACTTGCAGCTGAACTCAACTTGATTATAAGCAGACAATCATGGTATTTTGTGGTGACGTTGCCTTAGTAAGGGCTCACATATTCCATGTCGACATAAAAGTGGTCGTTTATTATTGGAGTATTATTTTTGAGAGGATGTAAGCCATATTCAGTCCCGCATTCCTTCGAAGCATCACTCCTCTACCCATATATGGTTACCTACGCAGGAGCGACCGCACTCACGACCTCCGTGATCTCAGTCTTCTCAGCTATAGCGGGGTTTTTCTTCGGCTTGGCAGTGACAGATTTCTCATAACTCTTCGCATAGTCTGGGCTCTTAGTGTATGCGACTGAGCTGCCAGGCTCCTTTGGACGCTGAGGGGTAGGCTGCTCGAGGCGAGCACGAGGCTCAGTGGATGTGGAAGATAGCTTAAAGTCGGCTATCGTCGAGTGGCCGCTGCGGTGCTCCTTTTGAGGCACTGGAACGATGGATGCACGTTGCTCAAAGCGAGAAATAGGGAGCTCGGACGCGCCTTCGTTAGGATTGTCTAGCCGGCGAGAGGCGACGTGCGCTAACAAGTATTCGTCTGAAGTAGAACAAAAGTCAATGTAAGCGAGTAAAAATTAAGAAACCAACGCACAATGAGGTATATCACCCCGCTCAGCCTTTTTGTTATGGATTCTGCGGAGGTTCAGGTAGAAGCCGGCGAAACTAGCAGCTACAACCGTTCCCCCAAGGAGTATGGTCTGTACACACGGTAAGTACATGGCTTAACCCACCCAACCCGTCACCGACATACCCGACCGATACCCAACGATGAAACCTTTAAGGGAATTCTTGGCATGCTCGCCATCGTAACTAAATTACGATATTCGCCACTATAAGGGTATTCTGAGATAATGGCGTAGTGAGTTGAACGTGTAAAACTGGACAACGGGGTTATATAGGGCAAATGTCTCAGTGTCTGTGTTGCGTCACGATGAATATTTGCATTGGTGCTGAATCGGGAAGTTCGCGACCCAAATGCAGAATATTAAACCTGGGATCGCCACGACGCGTCACATCACGTGCTATAAACGTGACGCACACTAAGCCCAAGCCAACAACCTTAACAACCAGCCAAGGGTAAAGGAGACCGATGGACCTAGTCCGTTCGTGACTTTGTCTCGTTGGTGTCGAAAGAGCGCTGGGGTTGCATCTGGGCTACAAAGACGGAGATTGGTAAGTCATTTTCAATGCAAATGACTCGTTAGAACTCACAAGCTCGAAACTCCTCTAGATCCTGCTTCCGTTTTTCCGCAATTTTCCGTTTTGAGATGTAGAAAGTAATGCCGGCAACTAGGAGGATGCCTCCGAACACAGTGCCCTGAATGCAGACAGGAATAAATGAGCGTTTTCATCGGCGTATTTTGATCATCTTGTCGGACCAGCGAAAGTGTGAAAAGGTCCGTACCATGCGTCTCGGCGTGTTCAACTGAGTATTATTGGACATGGATGTAAAGTGCGCTTATCTCCAGCCGCAGCACGTTATTTTGGGTCTTTGAAGAGCTACTCCAGGTCAGGCCTTGGACAAACTTGGACACAAGAGTTTGGGTGACAAATCGGTATTTATCATTATTTACTGCCTGACCTTGTCCACGAGAGCCCTTCGGAGTGGGGAATTCCTCGACGAACATGAGGATCAAAACCTTGATATCGCTGGTATGATCATGGCTCATTCATATTGCGCTTGTGTGACTGCGGCATTCACGTCGCAATCACCCGTAAGTACCCGATCTCATATATCCGTTTTGAACGGCCACTCTGCAGGCATTCAATTCAATCCAGATTAAACCGAGGTCAGCTCCAGCTAGAAGCGGCTTAATCTATATACCTGGCTCATTGGGTACCATGGTTGCACTATAGAGTCATCCAAGGACCAGACCGAGTTGCCGGTGCACCGGGCCGCAAGTAAGGTATGCTTACCCAAACGGCACGTCTCTATTATACCTTCACGGAGGGTCCAAGTACCGAAAACAGGGATGTTCTGGACCTACAGATGTACATTGGTCACCCAGGTTGCTGATCATCCACATTAGACTTTGTTAGAGTGCTTGGCTGCGCTTGGACAAAATCAAAGCGAAAACCAGGGACCTCGTTCGTCTCGGTCTCGGGTCCCGTATCCAGGACTTACTACCAACCAGGAACCCGCGTGGGTATGATCCTCGCCGTCAGTCTGAGGCTGTCTGAAGCCATCCGCCTCCTGCCGAAAGTCAAAGTAGCCATACGGCTCCCTATCGATGGAGATCAGATGCTGTCGACAGCCGTTTGTTTGGTGAGAGGTTCAAGTAAGGGTGGGTTTGCACAGGATGGGATCGATATCACGACTGAAGATATCACAAAGGCGTGGTGGGACTCTGTACACTGAACACGTTCCCGAGGAACAGATGGGATTTTTCGCTGGTCAATGACGTCGTTGTCTCGGTAACCGTTGTGCTGGGCACACATGTCCAAAATCAGCGGAATATTATCAAGTCATGAGCCGTTCCGAACCACCTGGCTGGGCAAGTGAGCCGTGCTATGGGTGTCCTCCCGCCTCGTGTTGTCCTACAGGCTGCTTTAAAAAGTGACGACGGTGTCGGTGGGGCGAAGCGCACCGAAACTGCTGTATGAGGGCGTCATTTGTGGGGGCTGGGGTAACTATATACGTAGATTGTTTTGATGTCACAGAACCCCGTGGTAAACCATCCGATAATCTCAGGATCTGGGCCAGAAAAGGCAACAGTGTTATGTCATTAGATGATTAGATTGTAACAATGGATGTGATTTTTAGCTCTACAGACGGGATGCGCCGCTGTATGTCATGCCCTATATAACCCACCCTGGTGCTACCTTTTCCCCTTCATACATCTTGTTGCTACATCTTTGGCACTCTGTCGTCCCCTCCCCGCCTTTATACCCTTAACAAATGCCTGGCGTCGTCAAAAGCAACGCAACACGTATCTGGGAGGTCAACGTACACTGGCCAGTCTACTCTCAATGCTGCATATGGGATCCTCGAGGTCGTGGTGTTGACATCTGGGAATGCATTCGAGACCGTGAGTCATCTTTCCCCTTGTACTCTCTTACTTTTTCTTATATACTCCTTAGATGACTCGAAGCCTGGCACTGAGGTTCGTAGGCTCATACTACACGTCATCCATGCATAACAGTATCTCTGACCATCCTGCTATATCCACAGCCACCCAACTCTTCATACTGGAGATACGTAGCACGAAGATAGCAGGTCTGCTCCCTCTTCCGCCGGATTATGGAAATACCCTGGTCACCCTCACGACCATCAGCTCCGAATACCATAATATCACATACGCGGCCTCCTCTCACTATTTATGTGCACCAGTCACGGCTCGTTACCGTCCCGCTCGTCATCTCCGAGCCGCACCCCTCGCTGTCTTTCCCGTTGTCGGATCGCAGCACTGCATATTGGCTTATCCCCACGAACGACCGTACACCGGGCACGCGACCCGCACATATGCGGAAGTTGATATCATAACCAAAAGTCCGCCGACACATTCATATCGCTGGCCGGGCGCTGTCACGGTCGCAATGGAAGAAGGTGTACTATATAGCGGTCCCACCATCACCAGCATTGTTTCCCGTCCCTGCTCTCCCCTTCCCTAGCTTCTCTTGTTGTTTTCTGTCGACTTATCCCATTAAGTCTATATTTCTTGCAGGGTTTCACTGGTTGTTGTCCACTATTCCACACAAGAACCACTTAGTCTATTCGCTATAGAAAGAACGCTCTAGTCAGCCTAGCCATACGCATATAATCTGGTTTCGAATTGCATCAGACATTCATTCATACACTCATCCATCAGGTCATCAGTAACACGTTTGTTCGCAGAGTTCGCTAAGCTGTGCAAGAGCCTAACAACATCTGTTACAGATGTCAAGAGGGAGACTTGGAAGGAGTATGACGTATCGGGTGACGTCACCACTGGGGCTCGACACGATTCTTCCCCTCAACGCAAGGCCCTAGCACGCCAAAATTCTGGGCCAATGCAGCAATGCGGCTCCTCCAGCCTACAGATATACCACATTGCAAATGGCCCACATACTTCATAGAACTAACTTGGCTCGACTGGAAAGTTTCAATTAAAGGCTAGAATTATCCAAGTGCCCGGCCCCGGTTGTTCTATTTCCCCGAATGCTTCCAACTCGTGAATCTAATCATAATCTATAAAAACTATTCTCAGTTGTGGCAGAAGCAATGAAAGGCAAGCGGGTGGAATAAGACCGAGAAATGATTCCGATCTTGATGGGAGGGGGCGGTGTTGAGGTTCGTTCAGTGGTGTGAAGAAACGCGTATCTCCCCGGACCTGCTGACACGGAGACATATCTACATCGTCTCGACTGGATAGCAGCGCACTTATAGCGAATGTATCGAGATAAGTAGATTGTTATCCGCCTACAGAGTTCGGTAGAGCATGGTAAGCCTCGCCGGTTTCGGCGAGCGCGGCCACCCAACCCCCGTAGATCCTAGTTTAACATTCATTGCTTAGTGATGGTGCCAGGTGCGTCGCGCTATAACAATTCAACGAACGGACGACGAACCGCGGTCCAAAGGGCGCGTCTGAACTAGCGACCTGTCAATAGAATCTGTTTCAATGAGATATCTCGGACTTAGTGTGGCGAAGCCTCGTCGAGATCGTCTGGATGCTTACTATGCAGTACTCTCTGCATGGGCGATCTCCAGCTTCTTTCGGAAGGACCGAAGGATATGTAATCTTCAACGCATCATGAACATGTCCGAGTTGACAGCGCGAGGGAAGCTGGGCATACGGCTAGCATCTATTGATTTGACATATCAAGACTGACATTGTCATCCTGCCCAGTTCCCATGTTCTTACTGTAAGTAGTAGCTGAGACCCAGTCTCAGTGATCACCAATCAATAAGGTTGGGGACCCGATGTCAGTTGGTTTTGGGGTGGTTTCGTAAAGGATGTATCCATGAAGCTTTGGATATGAATAGGGACCTTGCGATATGAATAGGCACCCTACCGATACCAAGGCTGGGAAAGTCATTCATTCCGCAGGTAAAGGTCCAGTGTGTCCTCATGGGGAAAGTTCTGAGAAAACCGCAAATCGACCAGGACTCGGACATCAGGAGGACCGAACTTCTAAAAATCAACACTGAACTAACCAGTGCACGGGGCTGGTGATAGTTTCACATCTAAAATATGATGTATTTCACAGGATCCGAACTATAGAGAAGGGATGGGTCTCAGGAGTTGTACGCAGCAGGAAGAAGATAAAAACTTGATGGTGATAGGGGCTAACCACCAAGCAACAGCCTCTCATCATGTCGAATAGAAGACTCCGGCTTTTGAATGACAGTGGGTAGTACTGAGAAGGGTCGCTAAAATAGAACAGAAGGATTCAGTTTGACCCTAGTTTGACACCGACTGGAAGAAAGAAAGCCCACAGTACTTTCTGTAGTAGGCGAAATGAAATACGTGAGTGCCCTAGAAACTTCAAAAATACTATTTATTCACCAATAACGGTCCACTGTGGCCTCCAAGAAAGCCATCGTGCGGATAGACAGTTACTCAAAGCGGCGAGGTCCTGGCTTTACATGATAAAATTTGAAGGCCAAGTGGAAGTAAATAATCATGACATCAACAAGATGCTTCATCAAAATCGAACCTGCTCAGGCGAGTCGGTTGTAAACCCGCGATAATCGAACTTTGGCCTCGTGGGTGGTATTGTCGGTGGCTTACACATTAGCCAAGATACCTGGTGAATATACAGGTCGCCGCCGAGTAGCATGGGTGGCGCCTAGAACTTCATCTGCACCAAATTCCACGATTCACCCTGAACCCTTGTCTTCCAAGACCTTGGACGTCGTATTACATACCTGTGTTGAACCAAATCCCTGGCTACACTAGCCTACAAAAGGCATTGTAGTTGCACCGAGTTGGCAAATTTTTCCCGAGATGGCCGAAAAAGATGACTTCATCGACTACAAAGAGAACACGTCGTGGTGGAGCTGTACACAATATCCTTTAATTATTCACCAACATCAAGGAACAATGAAGCTTACGCACATTAAAGTATGTCTCCCGATCATACTCATTATTCAACGCCAAGCCGCTGAGTTTTGACATTTGAACCCCAGAAGAACCGCCGGCGAAATCGCAACGTTACCCTCCCACTCTGAATGCAATCTCGATGGTATCGGGCCAAGGGCTTCCGGTCCGTAAATAACCACAGCTGTAAAGTTAAGGTAAGGAATCCGATGTCTTCATTGACACGATTTGGAAGTGCCGATGAAGGAATTGAAGACATTTGTATCGAAAGGGTAATCGAGCTAAAATAACATGCTCGTGTGTTACCCTAATAAGTCCTTTTGCGCCCCTGTATGTAAACGGGGGGTTGCAGTTCTAAGAGAAATTATGAGGATGCGTGCCCTTTTTTGTGGTAAGCAATGAGCCTAGCTAGCAGCCCGGCCCAGTTATACACAGTCTAATGAGCGGCATGTCCATACACAAATGATTCGGTTCACCACAATGTCCGTCACCATGCCCTGAACGCATGCATAGGTATTCGCTTGGTATCAAATTCGTCAGTATATTCGCTATAAAGATACTCAGATGCAAGCGCCTACGTATACATGGCACCACCGATGTGCAGCTAGTACTTCAACGCGTCCCGCAAAATTGGCGAGTAGGCCAGTCAATGCCAAACAGACTTCTAGGCCCTTCAGTCCACCATATTGGTGGGTATGGTTATGAAATTGACATCCGTTGTGATGACGAAGCACACCAGAGCCAGAGGAGGAATTGCCCCGTAGAGGAATGAAATGAACCAGACCCGCCGAGGCGCCGAGCTGCCAATACGCAAGTTGCATTGAAAAGTGGCGGGAGATCGAGACAGCACGAGGTGGGGTGTCAGATCCATCAACGCCGTGTCCTACATCCAAGAGCAAGGAATGACAATGAGTGCGATCAGACTCCAAACTTCGCATCCTTTTCGCAGCTAGATGAAGGGTGAGCTTGCCGTTCCCTTGCGAACAGTTGAAATCGAATCCCTCGTTCTCAAAAGTCTGCTTTACAGCTTGATCATGAATTATAGTTGTTCAACGTTAAACGCTCAGGGGGTGCTGTATGATCCAGCTTAACGCCGTACATAATAGGAGTTGAATTCGCCGGGCCGTGTTTCATGGGCACCAGCGTCACGGAAATGTTGGCTTCGTCTGTAGGTGGAGAGTAGATTCGATAGCCTTTCGATGAGCATGACAACGGGATCGAGACGCGAGGAGATGTTGCTTTTACATAAATCCACCCACAAGGTAGGAAGGCGCGATGAACGGCAAAATGAAGATGATTGGTCAAGCTTGGTTTCAAGCCTTTAATTTTCATTGTGTAGTATATGTTCAGCGTATTCCGGAAGATTTCGAACTTGTTGAAGTGGCTCGCAAAAAAATATTATCTGCGAAATTTTGAATTGAGAAGGCTGAACAAGCTTAGGATGATTGATTAAGAGCTCACTGATACATAATACGATCCTCCCTGCCTGACCTTGTTGACTAACAGGTCGTCGTTACTATAAGTAACTTCAGGTAACTTCTCAAAGTCCAATGATACTCACATTTGACCGTGGTAAAATGTGACATTAAGCGAGTCACACAGTGGATAAAATAGGAAAATACAGTCTCATAAGGAGATATCATTATCTGACGCCCGACCCACTCGCCCAAGGGCCACACCAATGCATGACGGGTCACCTGTGTGCGGAGGGCTTACAGAGTCTACATACTGATGTGCTTTCTACAACCAGCCAAGGGTACTTGTATAGGATGCTGCTTTTACGGCTGATCAACGCATGTTACCCGTCCTTAAGGCTGTTGGAACTTGGCAAGGCAGCAATGTTGCCTCAGCACTTTCTCCACGTTTCTCTAACGTTGCTGTTGTGGGTATTCTCCACAAGCTTTGCCTCCTGGCGTAACAACACTTAGACCTCAACATTTCTGCAGTAGCAGAAACTTCGATTGGAAAGGACGAGTCTCCCGGAAGTTGGAAAAAAGCCTATGAGCCTCTTGCACAGCATTTCACCCAGATTCAGCCCCCTAGCTCGTCCGTTACTCTCTGGGAAGGGCTACGAACCTCTCGGTGCGGCAGAGTCTCAATGTCGAAGTAGCAGTTCTTTTAAATGGGGACGTTCACCCAAATTTTATTCATATTTGTGTTGTTTGACGCTATACCGATTGGTTGTGGTATTCACGGGCGTGGTACCAATTATGCTTATCCTCAGTGTACTATTCTCTGGCATCCCCCCTAACTTCGAAGACATACGCGCGTATGAGCGGAGCTTGCCTCAGCATCACTTCATTGGTGCCCTTGGGGAGCGCCAGAGCTTTATACGGTTCCCTGACCATGTGTGGGGGCATGGGCTGAACAATGTTTTACAGGAATCGTACGCACTTGCTGCAACCCACCAAGTGGTACAGAATTCTAATTATTTCTTCAGAGTTCTCCTTCACTATATAGCCCTCAAGTCCAACCGTTCCTATGTTTTCGAAGATTACATCTGGTCGCACTTACCCTTCCCCTATATAGTATTTGATCTTGCACTACGTCCTACCCGGTTACCTCTCAACGCCTTCATATCTGGACCCACCGCGGGTGGAGCCACAGTTGCAATGCATACAGCAGTCAACGCTGAATTTTGGGAGAAGGCGTGCAAACCACAGTACCGATATGTCATAAGCTCAAAAGACGCACCCCTAGCTATCAATGGTAGTGATATCGTCGACTGGTGGGTGTCACGACTCAAGAGTGCATCCTTAGAAAGGTGTGTTGAGATCGATTCAAGTCAAAAGGTCGTCTTCGATTCTCCGTACGTGTAATTGTTTTTCTCAACGCCAATTCATATAATCGTCCTCAATACACCCCTTGTTTCTTCACTAGCGACCGGATGGTCTCCTTGTGGAAAGATTTCTCTAGTACGCCCATCCTCACAGGCTTCCTCTGGTCACCACTCGTACAGTCAGCCGTGTTACGCAATTTTCCCATTTTTCGGCCCAACGCACTGAAGGGTTTCTTCGATGTTTCTTCGGATACAATACTTACTGGCCTAGTGGCAGTGCACGTCCGGCATGGAGATTACAGAAGACATTGCGCTCGCTTTGCAGGATGGAGAGCAGGCTACAACGGACTAAACCAATTACTAGAGCTTCCAGACAAGTTCGACGCGTCACCGTATATCTATAAAAGTGCCGCATATAATAATTTTTACATGAAACATTGCCTCCCAACCGTCGAGCAGGTGGTTGAAAGACTCAGGGGGGTGAGGAAAGACCACCCAGGGCTAAACAGGGTGTATGTCCTCACCAATGCATGGAGTTGGTGGTTAAGCAGGCTGAAGCAAGCACTACTGAGGGATGAGTGGGATGGTATGAGGAGTACCCTCGATATAGAACTAGATTCGAAACAAAAGCAGGTTTTGGTGGCTGTAGATATGGCGATAGCAGAGAGGGCGGAAGTGTTCGTGGGCAACGGGGTCAGTTGCTCTTACCTTGTTTTGGACTAGGCCACTGAAAATTTCCATCACCAGTTCTCCAGCTTGACATCCAATGTTGTGATGCTTAGGTTAGCTAAAGGAATAGCTGTTTCGTCCAACAGATTCTTGTAGGAGGCTCCAAAGTGTTCCAAAAATAGATGTTGACGTCATTCTTACATATTCGAGTATATAAATTATTTTGGATGTCTCAAAATTTACTTTTTGAAACACCTCAGAACTACTCCAGCGCACACACATAAATTGCTTCAGTAACCTAACAATGGTATATCCCACTCTCATCCGACGCCAGATGGCGGGTGGCGCGAGTGCGAACAGGTTCATGGGCATAGGCAGCGGGCCACGTGGGTCCAATAACCAAATGGTGGGTATACCCTGTCGTGTGATGCCAGGGCACGTATTGAGGTGAGGGACATCTTCCAGATGATGGGCGTAGCAGCCTTAGTGGGCCTTACTAGCATGGTCTACTGGCTAGGCTACCGCGATGTGGAGAACCGACACAAGAATGATGGTAGGTGAGATGTATGCCACATGCTTCTTGCGGACGCTGACAATGCCAACCAAGGCCCAAGGAAAGTCTGATTGGGGAGATTATCCCCCAACTATGATGTTTGGCCGATGAAATCCCTCAACAACACTTCTGCAAAAAGAAATCGTCACCGTTATATAAAAGTTTTTACTTAAAATCACATTTTACTCTCTTTGTCGCTGATCTCCCCGTCTTAAATCTGTATATATATTGTCAATACACCGCCTTCAATCCCGGCTTACGGTAATGAACGGGAAACCTCGTCTGTTCCTCGACTATTATATACTTTTTCCGCTTCGTATGGTTGTGAGGGAATAGCTTTGTGACATTGATTGAGGAACAGCAGATTCGGAGGACATGGTGATCGCAATAAGCACTTTAAAAGTGGCTTATATGAAGACAGTTACCCCATCATTGCACAATAGCAAGGAAAGCGGAAGTTGTAGAAGCTAGCTTATGGCATCTGAGAAAAGCGGACTGTCCGTTTGCATTGCGACCAGGTTGGCATATAAGGCGGATGATTCGTGGCCTATGAAATATCTGGGTCGATACCAGTCGTTGGGGGAATCTGGGTTGTAGTGGAGGTAGCGAAAGATGAGATCTTGGGATTTCTGCATGCCAAGCTCGAGATACAAATAGTCTGTCTCTCTGTCACGGAACTTTGGTGTTGGACGGTCAGCTGCATAGGCACAGGAGTCAATGGAGGGGGAGTGAGTGGTGTGTCACGTCTCCATATCGAAGTATGTGAGTAGAATTGGCCTGAACAGCTAACACCAATCGTGTTTTCAGTGGTTCTGCAAAAATCGGATGAGGGCTTATCACAAAACACGGCGGTAAACAGGACAATAATGTACTCTGTAACCCCAGGATTCTTAACGCGATACTTTACGTAGTTATTCGATGAATAGATTGGTGCATGAGTGTGCTGATACAGATCAATAGAGCCGAACAATAAGGAAGGCCACGTATGAGGTGGCTAGCGAGCTCGCAAAGTCATAAATGTCATGAAATCGTCGTATCAACTTCCATTTCTCTGGTCTTCTTCGTTTGGTCGATGAGATATGACAAGGTGGACGAATTGTCATCACACCTAGAAGTATAGTCAGCACCAAGGATCTGCACATGGTAGAAGAATTTACAGTTTTGATATTGACTGCTCGGACTCTGATAGAGCCTTTTGCAGCACCCGAAAGACGCTGGCATATTCACCAGACCTATCTTTTAGAACCCTTCCGTGGGACATGAGCAACGTGTTGACCCAGACCAAATCAAATTCCAAATGAGGAGTCTGCTCTAAGTGTTCTGCAACGAAGCGCAGAAGTAGGGGGACATAAATGAATGGAAGTTGACGGGCAACGAGTCGAATATCTCCTCTTGGGACAGCTTCGTAAACCCGCTGGATCAAGGGTTTTTCGTTCAGCCTGAAAGCCATCACTAGAGCCTTGAGGTACTCCGTAGATGCCAGCACATCCAGTACCGATTGGGGTGTCAGGTCGATCGAAAGGTCAAACGGATCGAACGTTACAGAATCGTCCAAGGAGTATATCAATAAGCCTTCTGTTGATGCCGCCGCCCACGCACGACCCGTTGGTGAGAACCGCACACACTTCGTGCGAGCTTCCTGCCTGTACCGTCGTATTGACATATCGCCAGCACTCCGGCTCGCTCCAGGCAAACTGACGTCCATCCTATCCTCCAAATCACTTTCATCTCCGCGTGTGTCAATGAGATCAGTGTTGATACCCGCTTCGTTGACCTTCCTGCTATCCAGGAACTCTTCCGTACCATCGAGAGACAGGTTCTCAGAGATCTGGAATTTCTTCACCATCACGCCTTCCCCTTCCCTGACGTCATACAGAACTACGTATTTGCTGTTTCCTCCGGCAATGAGGCATCCTCCGTCGGCAGTATACGCAAGGCTGTTGTAAGCTTTACCTGAAGAACTGTTTGCCGCGGCGACGCGGTCATCAGCTTTTCTTCCACCAGAGACATCCTTACGACCGTCGATGACGTTCGTTTGTTTACTCTCTTGGATATCAAAGAAAGTTATCTGTCCATCGAGGGTGGACGCCGCGAGCTCGTTTCCATCGGGGCGGAAGGTGAGAGCGAGGACGTCTGCGGATAGGTTGAAAGGCTCCACAGCGCGGGAGCGGCCAAATACGCTCCATAGGCGGACGGTTTTGTCCCATGAGCCACTTGCCAGCTGATTTGCCCCGGACGGTGAAAAGGCAAGGGCGCTCACAGGCCCCTCGTGACCTGTAAGTACATCGAGGAGCTTCCCTGTCTGGACTGACCACAGAAAGACCTCAAAGGAATCTGTCGAACCAGCGGCCACCACCTCACCTGAAGGATCCACGGCCAAACAAGAAAATTGTACTGGTGTTGGAGATGTGAAGATACGGAAGTTTCGATACCGCACTAGGTCATAAGCACGAACTGTGCCATCGAGGGAAGCAGAGAAGAGTACGCTCCCGTGTTTTGCAAAGGCTACGGAAGAGATGGGGGCACTGTGTTCCGTGAAAGTGATAAAGCAGAAGCCAGTGTGTGTCGACCACACTTTGACCTTGCCATCATCTCCGCCAGTTGCTATTGTCTGGCCATCAGGAGCGTAGGACAGGGTATTCATGTCGTAAAAATGACCCTGTTGCTTCAGCACATAGGATTCTGACTGCCACTCCCACACTAAGAGTTGGCCAAGCTTCTTAGCGCCGAAGGCAAGCCACTCGCCAGAAGGGTTAATCGCAACTGAAGAGATCTTTTCTTGAGAAATGCTGAGAGTGTGGATATTGGAAAAACCTGGCATCTCCCATAAACCGAAGATGCCAGTTGAGAAGCCGACGACTAGGAGGTTGGAAGGCGCGTGAAAGGTTGTACAGACGACTTTCGTGTTGGCTTGATTAAAGTAATTTCTTTTGTGGACGCCCCACCGTGTGTTGGCAATACGATTGCCTAGGCCAGTGCCGTTGGAAGTGGAGGGAATGGGTTCATCTATCTCGGAATCCGAGTCTACGTCTGGCTCTTTAGCTTTCCAAGTGAAAACTGCTCCGTCTCGACTGACGGTGTAGATCTATATATAATATATCTCCGACGGCCTCAAAAGCATAGGAGAGAATAAAACTCACAGTGGTCCCATCTACCGAGAAGTAAGCACCAAGAACCGCATCTTTGTGGCCAGCAAAAGTTTTTGGCCGAAAACCTTCTACAGGGTCAAGCGTAAAGAGCCGAGCGGTCATATCGCGTGAAGTTGTTATGAAACACCTTCAGAAGGGTGGTAAGGAGAGGATCGAAACAGGGAAATCGGAACATACTTGGAGTCTGGGGACCACTGAATGCTTAGCACTTCGTCATGGTGTCCTGTATACGTTCGATGCAATGCGAAAGGTGCAAACTCGCGAACTAGATGGTTTGGAGTCTTCCAGACCTGCACGTGTGAATCATGGGTTACTGCAATATATCTGGGAGAAGTCAGCCGATTTCTAGGCTTAGTCTCTCTTCACTCACTTTCCGTCTGGGGAGAACTTGATGTCTTTCACAGGCTTTTTAAAGTTGAAGTGATGCAGAACCACTCCACGTTTGAAGTTAACCAGAAGGGCTCGCCCATCTTGTATCAAATTAAGAGCCCAGTTGAGTTCAATAACCTGTGGAACGCACCATGGTCCACACTGATTAGTACATTTGAGTCCGGGCTCAAAGCTATTGCAGATATGTTTTTCCGGTTTTCAAATGCCAATGTATGGGACTTGTTACTAGATAAAGATAGTTGTTTGAATGTTATAGTCTATCCCTATGGCACAACTCACTTCACGAGGTCGAATACGGAGACACGATTTCCAACAGGACTAAGGAGAGAATTTCCATCTGTGGTGAAGAGAATATTTCCTTGACGATATACAGTTCCGCATATGTTGGAGAACTAAGTGACAAGGAGATGAGCTGCGAGTTGTATCCTTCCAATTGTTGGGCCAACCTTGTAGTTCGCCTTCATTTTTTACAGCACAGCCACCAACAGATCTTGCTTGTCAATGAAATTGATTAGATTAGATCATGCAAGCTTACACAACGAGGGAGTGAAGCATAAAGGATAATTTTCTAGCATGCGAAGTGCGGGGACCATTAGAGTACTATTGCCCCCAACAGAATATCTAAACAAGGCTTGAGATCTTTCAAGGGTCTTCAAGGAATATTGTACATGAGATGTTTAGTTCCAATGCCACAGCCAAATATCGTGCTCATTGTTTGGGACGACAAGCAGCCGACTTGTTAACAATCTTGACCATTCGAGTGGTGGCGTACAAAGTATGACTTCGTCAACGACAGCATCCCAAGCCGAACTGAAGGCACATCAAGTGCCTTTAGGATGGAGAGACCAGTGCTCTGCGTGCGTTTTCACATTCCCATTTCTGGGATGACCACAACTGAACTCCGTTATCGTCTTCAATGCTTATGGCCTTATTGTATCTCAAAACTGTTTTATGTGAAATAGTCTTCTCCTGCCGTTGAATGTCTGTCGCAGGGAGAAGTTCTACCTGCCTTGGGAATGCGACCATGAACGTCATACATACGAGAAGTACGCTGTTTGGTTCTACATTCTGTGATTTGAGTCATTGAACTTCCCATGCTACATAGGTGTCAGTATGATGAGTGTGTAGTCTGCCTTTCACCATATCGGAAGTGCATGGAGTAGCTAACTTTTTCTGCCTCTATTTAGCTACGTTCGACGGATGAAGGAGTTGTCAAAACGGAAGCGTGAAGCTGCAGCGGAGTCTGAGTAGACGCATCTAATAGACTTGATTTCATCGTTCTGCGCGGTGCAGGCTTCTGCAGTTTCTTTACTTCCCTCTACCAGTGGCACTACTCCCCAGCTTGGTATGATTTTATTCAGTGAATCAGGTTTTTAGGAGCTCATCGGGAACAGCTGCCTTCAAACTGAAAGCTAAGGCTATGCACCGATAACAATATACAGAAAAGGTTTACCAAATCAACAATTTTCGACGACAATGCCTCCCCACTCCTCGTCATCTTCCTTTACAGGTTGTTGTTTCTTCTTCTTTCTCGTTGCCACCAAACTATTACCAGCATCCTCTTTCTTAAGACCTACCATGAGCTCATGATCTGTGAACGCCAATCAGAAAAACATTTTATGGCAAAAACGTGAATACACAAGACCCACTTTGGCCTGCAATAAGATCATCCACTATTGGCCGACTTCCTGAGGTGATGTATCTTGTAGACACTCCTCGTGCAATGAGAGGTTGGGAGAGCAGGTGCTTAAGCTCAGCTTTCAGGGCAACCGCCTTCGCGTCCTGCGCCTTGCGCTTTTGCTTCGCTATGTTGTTCTCAGCATCGTCATCACTTTCAGATGTGTTACACATAAATTTCTACACTTGGCTGAGGGTGTTGAAAGGAACATACCTGATATAGTCCGAGTCCAGCTCAATCTCCATTGCTGCTGCGGCTTCTTTCATCCAACTCCTATCATGATTAGCTTTTTTGATTTTATGGTGTGCCATCTCGATTTTCCGTGCAAGCTGTACCCTATACTTCAGCTTGTCCAGTAAGTGCAGCTCCACCATAATCTCCTTAATCTCGTCCTCTTCTATACCCAAGAGTCAATATGAACATTCCCTGTTTGATGAAGGCCAAAGAGGACTCACGCCGATCGAGATTCCCTAAAAGTGCTCTCACAATCCGTTTCTCGTCTGGGGAGCACATTAATAAGCTAAAACCTTTCATCATTGCACGCGCAGTCCGCCCATTGCGATGAATATATGAATCTGCGGATCGTGGTATTTGGTAGTGGACGACGTGGTCCACGGCGGGGATATCAAGGCCTCGCGCGGCAATGTCAGTTGCCAGCAGAACGGAGTTAGGGGTATTGGTGAATCTGAATTGGCAAGAGTTTCCGTCAGAAAACGTATAGAAGGGAATATGTTTGCTCATTAGACTCTGACCTGTCGAGATTTTTCAGACGTTGGCGCTGTTCTAATTGGGAATGCAGAGGGAACGCTTTTACATTGAGCATTTCCATTAGAGGCATTAGTCGCCTTATTCCGTCGATCGAGGATAAGAAGACGAGCGACTTCCCGGGATGTCGCAGGAGGAAGTAATAGAGGTAGACGTCCTAAAGCATAGACCGAAATATCGTAGATACAATCAATCTCCTCCACGTAAAGAAACCGTACATACCTTGTCAGCAGACAGGCACTCGATCTTGCTTTCTTGCAGGGTGGACACAACGCCTCCAACAGGACTTAGATCGACCACCTGAGGATCTGGATCTCGAAAATCGAGACGGAGCAGGAGGTCATCTGAAGTATAACAAACAAGGGCGATTAGGCGGGCACAGTGGGAAATGAATAATTCGAATGAACTAACCAAGTGTCGATGCAGGCTTGTCATCACGCTTTTTATATTTCCCAGTGTTCTTCGGACGCGTCCGCCTTTTCAGATTACGTTGGAGATCTTTACTGAGGGTAGCTGAGAAGACAAATGTTTGAAGCCCATCTTTGACGCCGTCCTCTGAATCTTCCCGCTCATCCTCAGACTGTCCGCTGGTATCATTCTCGATCATATCCTCACTGATTCTCAAGTCAAAGCAGAGTCAGGTATGAAAAGCGGGTTACTGACCTATTTTCATGAAGTGTCAAACGAAGAATGTTGTCTAATTCCGCGAAGTGGCCAGCTTCGATCATTCGATCCGCCTCGTCCAGCACTAAAAATCGGAGACTTTTGATCTCTCCAGATAGTGTATCGTCCTGGTTCGCGAGTCGGGAAGTATATAGTAGGATGATATCTTGGAACATACCTCTTCCATAATATCCCATAAGCGGCCAGGGGTAGCAACTAGAATGTCCACACCTCGATCCAATATTCGACGTTGCTTTTGAGCAGACATGCCACCAACAATCGCAGCGACACTGACATGCGGAGGGTTCTTTTTGGCTACAGATATTTGCGTTTCCTGCTTCCCACTCCCCTTCCCTTTACCTGTGGCTTTCCCTTTTGGAGGTGGTTGTTGGTCCTCAGGTACCGGATGAGAAATCTCGATGGCATTTAGACAGGAGTTCAAATGGGAAGATACTTGCAGAGCCAATTCACGCGTTGGCGCCAAAATCAGCGCACGAACGCGTCGTTTGGTCTCTGGTATTGGCCGTGGTTGCGATAAAAGATAATTGAGGATGGGTAGCCCGTATGCAAGTGTTTTCCCAGAACCCTGTAAAGCGAACATGATGTAACAATTGTTAATGGGATGAGGATTCAGCTTACGGTCTGTGCAACGCCAACCACATCTCTGTCTGCTAGCGCAAGCGGTAAGGATGCCGCTTGGATGGGAGTGGGGGTCTTAAAGCCCTTGAAATGGATTGCTTTCAGCAGCTGCGAATGTAGTGAGTATTTGTGCCATTCTGGTAAGAGCTCCTCCGCTTTCAGGAAAGTTAGTTTAAACTGTAACGCTAAGGGATTCATTTGAAACTCACAATCAAAAGACTCTAGCACCTCTTCATGCAGAACGATATCGTCACCCTCCATATCAGCTAATGGAACATCCCCGCGTTTATCTTTCGTCGCGTTCGATTGAGTGACCTCTGGCCCATCTTCAGCCTCGACAACCTGCAAGGTATGATGATTACCACCACGAGCTAAGAATCATCCTCAAAAAGAGGCTTACTTTAAATTTTACCACCCTACCACCATCGGTCTCCTCATACACCACTTCAACACCCTCGATCTCCTCAAGCTCGAGGATACCATCATCTCCGTCAACACCTGCTTCTTGTGGTCTAATCACGGTTTTCCATTGGAGTTCATTGAGAGTTTTATGTGATGTCTTGACTTTCTTCCGTGCAGACGAAGTTGATTCGTGTACCTTCCGCTTTTTTATTCGTTTTCGCAGGGTAGTGGGTGTAGACATGGAAAGTTATTACTACAATAACTTGCTGGTAATAAAGTAGTAGGAAGATCCAAAATTTGGACGGTAAACAAATTGAATGCCGGACATGTCAGATTTTGGACATATATTTTGTTATGCGGAAGAGATGTAACAACTCGAAACAAAAGAGTCCCAGTGTATACATACATAATAGACTAGTAGTGTAAGAGATGAAATAGGCAAGGCAGTGCGAGGTCAAAGTAGTTTCTATCGGATTAAAAAACTCTGGACCACAGAAAGTCCGCAGACAGCGGCGCAGACAATAAATCCCAGTGGATAGCCTGAGGGATTATCATGTATACTTGTGGACCATAGCTACTCACAAAACGCTTAATCAACGCAAGTGAATGCCGGAAGCGGGAGGGACTCACGTATCCACCGATCACAGGTCCGACGCACCGCGCAAGGCTGACGATACTCTGCGCAATGCCATTCGCATAGCCAACGGCACTCGGTGGTGTCACTTCACATCCACATCAATTCACGTAACTTCACTTGTGTAATGAAGATATTCTTACTGTAGTTGAGAAGAATAGATATCGCAGTATATCCGAAGGTGATGCCGCAGTATCGCAAGGCACTGATCGAGTTGTATCATCAATCCACGGTCATCATAAGGATACACTTACGTGCTGACTGCCAACGCTAAAAATTAGATACGTGAAATGTCAATACAGGCGTAGATGGACAGCTTGAAACACTTGCCCGTCATGACAAGGAAGTTCCCATCATCATTCGCACTGGCGAACGGGCGATAGAGAATTACACTCAAGTACGCCGGAATGAATAGAAGAGATCCGACTCGAAACATGGCAAGATGTGAGAAACGTCCTCTTGGGGGCCTGTACAGTCATGATGAGATGGAAGTGATATCTTAAAATGAGTGCAGGAACATACCCAATATTACTGACAATGACATGCATTTAACGAGTTCTCTTTCAAAGCAACAATTTCACTCACGGGTAAAGATAGAACTGATATGCAATTTGTGCAAGGCACATCAGTGCAACTTGAGAAGGAAAGTTAGTATACGTATGAGGCAAGGCTCAAAAACGTGATACTTACTAAGCTGAGCGAAATGCCCAGCATTTAGGTTCAATCCTCCTGCTTCGTAGTCGCTTTATTGGAACATCAACACAAAAACGGAGTATATTGACAATCGTACCCACGAAACAAGATACGACATGAACACTTGATCATGTGTAGTCGTGTGCAGCGCCAACATGCCATACTGTACGATGACAAGTATAGGCAGCTGGGAAGCTAGAGAAGGCGGCTTCTCAACGAGCGACTCAGCATCCGCCTGAGAGTCCGCCGACAGTGGTCGTGATTCGAATATGGGATCAAGATCAGTTGCAGGTACCTCAATGTCACTCCTTAACAACAATTGTTGAGCATCGAAGACAGCCGTAGGCATTTTTACGCCTGGGTGCGAAAAAATGCTTGGTGCTGTTGTAGAGAATCTACGGGATGCAGGACTTCCGTAAGGTGGTTGAGAAAACGATACGGATGGATGGCGCAAAGGGCTATGCGTAGAGTGGGACGGTTGGCGTGGAGAACCAAATGATGTTGCGGGTCGTAAAGACGATGCTGCGATTGAAGGTCGATGTGCGTTATGTGATGTGTTTACATTTGACCACTGTTCACGAACGGTCCTAGCCTCTGCATCAACTGCATCTTCTGCATCCTCGCCAATGGCATCCTCAAGGTCCAACAAATCTCTGTCATCTTCGACGGCATCCTCTGAATCGCTCTCAAAAGGGTCTTCATTATCAACATTCATTGCAGCAGCAACCCAGAGATCTGCAATATTTGTGACAGCGTTCTCATTAGCCATCAACAGCCTCTGGGCGAAGTTCAGATCCGGGGTCTCTCCAGTTGCATCCCTCACACTATCCATGTTACTGCCACGGCGCCTACGAAGGGTACTCGCTAAACTTCCCCTCCTACCATTGAAAGTGGTCGTATTACTTCCTACACGATTGCGATAGCTCCCGGTGTAGCCGTAGGCAGATCCATTGGCGCGGCTTGTCCTTGAAAAAGTCCTAGTCCTTTCCAAACGGGGTCCAGGAGTCGATAAGGGTACCGCAGACGGTAGATTCGGTGAATTCAGAGGTGAAGATCGGTGGGCATCGTGAACACGTTGAGCAAAGTACCCTGAAAGTTTCTGTGAAACCTTTTTTTTGAGAGACCCCACGAAACTTGGCCTCTCGCGAGATTCCAATATGGGGCTAGGTGGTGCAGATTCCTCTTCAAGGGTTGGAAGGTTCATGCCCAGTTTCTCAGGACCCAAACGGATGGCACCTTCTCTAGGTCCACCATCGGGGCCAAGGAAACACGAGAGGATGGAACCTGAGTAACGGATGTCAAAAAGTATATCCTACATTGGCAGTCGATGGTAGCTTACCAATAAAGGTCACTAACGCCGCCAGGGCACAAGGTAGAAGGTAAGGATACGTCGAAAACAACGACCAGTCCTCAAAGACACCAGGCCATTTAGTGGCAGGTCTTTCAACTAAAGGACGAGTGAGTTATCTTTGAAGTGGCCGTAAAATTTAACCTCTTACAGGCGCCTCCAATAATAGCACCAGCGACACCGCCCAAACCCCAACAGAATCTGAACGTTTGTCAGTTAAATAAACGATTGAAGTCACTGATATGAATCTTACCCGAGGATAGCATACGCTCTACCCTCGTTACTGGGGTCTGTGATAAATGCGACTGAACCACGCGCAACACCGATTGCGCCTGCAAAGATGCCTTGCATAAGCCGTATACAAATGGCCTGCTGCAGTGTTGTCGCAGTGCCAAAGCTAAGGCATGTAACAGCGCTTCCTAAGAGAGATATGATTAAGACAAAACGCCGACCATGCTTCTCAGCGACCGTAGCCTGGATTTCAAAAATAGTCAGATAAGCGTCACCTGAATGGAAGCCTTTAAAAATACCCATAGCAAGGACGTCACGAACTGTGTTAGAAAGAATGTGGATACTGTGAGGTAGGTGAGAAGAATGGACTTCTAAGGTGTAAGATATGTAAACTACATACCAAGGATTCCGGTCCAAAATGCTACTGAGGCTTCGTCAGATCGTGCATCGAATCCTGAAGTAACGAATAATGTTAGAGATAAGAAGACGAGAGAAGCCTTATCGTAGCACACCCTTGACCATAAATAATAGAAACGGCACAGATACATTTGCGCACAGAAATTCCCCAAGCATAGTCTACGTTGAGATAAGCGAAGTAGATCAGAACGCGTGTCACAAAGCTTGCTTCATTGAAACTTACAATAGATAGTACAATCATTGAAAGAATGGGGAGTGGAGTGGAGTAGACCTCTGCGGATGTTTGTAACATGGTTGGTATTGGTGCACGTTCAGTAGTCGCTGAGGCCGTGGCAGTATCCGCGTCGCCACCCACGGAAGATACATGGTTTGGACGATGCTTTTTCCCCCAGAATAACACCCGATTCAAAACTCTTCGAACTAGAGTTGGTTCATAGGCTTGGGTCTCGTGCTCGTCCATCGTTCCCGGTTCCTGCACGCCAAAAGTCCGTACTGGACGCATTGTAGCGCCGTCTGTCCCCCGGGAGCTCATTTGGAAGCTGCAGCTGAGAGGAAATGGCTTATCGTTATCGTTAAATGCAAAGGTCTTGTGGATTCCAATGACACGCCCTCGGAGCCCAAAGATGGGAAGCCCGATCACGTTCTGCCTTTGTTTGGCCATGTGCTGCGCCGTCTGAATGAATCGTGAACAAACATTCATTTCTTAGCTCTACCCAGTTGACTCGAACGGTGGTGCTCTTTCAAATTTCGGGCTCGCTCATTGACACTATCACACGCACACCTCGGGGACTTCGGTTTTGAAGATTCGAGTTGTGGCCAAGCATGATTCTCCTTTCCCCTACCCGTCAAGCCCGTTGGCCGAAAAAATTGTAGCATCAGAAGAAAAAGTTACTTTCGGACAAATCGTGGAGAGGCGTATCTCACAATCACCAGCTACCCCGCAACACCCTGTGTGTATTGTTATAGGTGCGCTGGTGTGCCACCGATGGCCGACATCTCTAATGGTATGGTGGCGCGGTTGACAGTACCTCGTTGTATGCCCGGATCACTTCAATATTCCAAACGGCCTTCTCCGATTCCAATGCGGCCCCCGTAGGAGTTCATGTGTACTAGCGCTCCTTCGACTTCCACCCGCTTCCCGCTATCTATCTGCGTCGACTTGTAATCTTTGGTGCCGGTCTAAATACGCCTCGGTTGTGTAAACAAGGAATCATTGAGCCAACTGCATCTTATTCTGGTGGCCAGCGCATCACACCATTATTCCAACTCTTTCATACGTCTTCAGCTTCACATTATACTTTCATTCGTTAAGCAGTATGCCGCCGGCTTCACCTTTGTGGTTCCCGGATCCTCTTTTCTCCACGATGTTGGTTTGCCACTTCTAACCAGGTTGTTGTAGCACTTAAAGGCTTAGACTGTCCACTGAAAATACAATATTTCGGTACATGGAGCCAGTCTCATCGTCTATGCTTCTGGTTTCACCAGGACCGGAAATTTCATTCTACCTTACGTCTCTTCCCTCTTTCTGGTTGTGTCAAGACTTTGCTCCGCCCACACTAGTGGCTACACTTACTAGAACAGCGACACGTCAGGTGAATGTACTTACCACTACTTAACCCAGTCCAACTAAACCCTTCTTCAGGGTCATGGAGGAGATTCCAGATCGGGAATTGGTAAGATCCGCAAGTAATCGACCGAAAAATTCGCGATCGCAAGTAATATACCTACCACATGTCAAACCTCCCCTCTGTGATAATGTATGTGGTAACCCCCTTTTATCTGTCGTGCTTCATCCCCGAAGAATGTCCCACCGAGAAGGCAGGCCTCAACGAATATATCTTCTAGAATGTGGCGATTCGGAGCTGGCGAAGCCAATAACCTTCGAGGGCTATAGATCATGCACATTGCACAGCATCTTCAACGCTCGTGTAGATAGCAAGATCGATGCTGAAGCTGTGAATACTCCACGTCTCCCCAGCATGTCAATAGCTCCACCAATGGGTGAAATCACTATGGATTGTAACGAAGCACTCATCTGGTGTTACTAATTCAGATAACAATGTTAGGGCAGTTCCACCGAAAATGATGAGAAAAAATAGTTTAATGCAGCAACACAAGGTAATAATATCCAGTTATACGAGCCGATACTGCCGCCACCACCTTGAATTCGACCCTACCGAGGGTCACTAGCAGCGGCGTCTAATGTCATGAGAATAATATCAAAATGAAACGAAGAGAAACATATGTCATAGCGACAAGGTACCTCGCGATTTTCAGAGACATGGTGTTCGCTTCACGCCCGTTGAAGTTATAGTACTTACGCCTTGGCCACAAGTGCACAGCCACTCACCGGAGTGGGAAGCGGAAGTATCTGTAAAACTGATTTTCAATTTCCCACGTGGTATCCGTGGACAACTGCCGTTGTCGCCAACCATCACTGGCACCTCCTCCTCGTCAACGCTGTGTCTCTCCACCATCTGTTCCAGCCAGTCAACCTCCAGATGGCCTCGGTGCCGCAATTATCCTGGAATACCCCATCCAGATACCGTATCATTGCCATGTTTCCGTTGCTTGCTGGCAGTTATGACTGTGCGACCTCCAGCGACACGTTAGAGCCTGAAACATACAGGCGCCGAAAGCAAACCCGTTTGGTATTCCACAATGACATTCCCGAAATTTTCTGGTGCGACCCTTACCGCCTTGGGAATGGTGTTGGCGTTCAAATGAACTCCAGTTGAGAGGGATCATACATCCCGCGATGGTCAATTTGGCGGAATGGTACACTCTCAAGTATGCATTCTCACATGTACATCACCGAGTACACTGCTCGAATCTTGACATTCAGACACTGACTTTGACGATGATTTCGGATCGGGCTGTACGGCATATACATCCCTGACGGGCATATTGGATCTGACTCCGCATCCGTGCCTTCTTTCATATTCTTAAAGTAGATACCGCTGTGGCCCTGCAGGCAAAGACGGAAGACTGAAACCTTGTGTCCCTGAAAGGAGTTGCTCGGTCTAATTTAAAATCTGCCCAGCGATCTCATACCCATCCTATAAAAGGTCAGCCCGATTTTCCCTCCGCCCTACCATCCTTTTCATTTCCTGACTTTGCTTTGGTCTACTCTTTTTTCCTTTTCACCTTCTTCTTCTTAGCTCTCGATGTCGGCCACTCACCCCCCAAACAAATCGCCTGCGGCGCCTGTCACTAAATTCATCTTACCCGACCTCGTCTCTCACTGTACATTCACTAAGCGTGTCAGCCGCCACCGAAAACAGGTCACCGTCGAAACGAAGAAATGGTTGTTCAAGGGTGGAAACCTCAATGGGAAGAAGCGCGATGCCTTTCATGGCCTCAAGGCTGGGCTGCTTACTGCGATGTGTTATCCGGATGCTGGTTGTCCTCAGCTTAGGGTGTGCAACGATTTCCTCACATATCTCTTCCACCTCGACAACCTCTCCGATGACATGAACGACCGTGGCACCCGTTCGACGGCTGATGTCGTATTGAATTCATTGTACCACCCTCACACCTACCGCGGACCTCATCGCGTGGGGAAAATGGCTAGGGAGTAGGTGTATTTGTGTTATCAGTATGAGTAACGCGGCTGACAACTACCCGCCCCGCAGCTACTACAAGCGTATGATTGTCACCGCGTCACCTGGGGCACAGCAGCGCTTTATAGAAACGATGGACTTCTTCTTCCAAAGTGTTACACAGCAGGCCATGGATCGTGCGGCCGGTGTAATCCCAGATCTGGAGTCGTACATTGCTCTACGCCGTGATACTTCTGGATGCAAACCGTGTTGGGCGCTCATTGAATGTAAGTCTATCTTCCCAACGTCATGCTTATGTTTATTGATCATCGATAGATGCAAATAATCTTGATATACCTGATGAGGTTATGGAACATCCAATCATACAGTCCCTCGGGGAAGCGACGAATGATCTAGTAACATGGTCTAACGTATGTTTACCATACCATATGCCTGGCCCCTGTACTCATCTATCTTTTTCCAGGACATCTTCTCTTACAACGTGGAACAGTCAAAGGGTGACACTCACAATATGATCCCTGTTGTGATGAATGAAGAAGGTCTCGATCTTCAGTCTGCCGTCGACTTCGTTGGGAACATGTGCAAACAGTCTATCGACCGCTTCGTCGCCGACAGGGCCAACCTGCCCTCGTGGGGCCCAGAAATCGATAGAGAGGTGGACATTTACGTCAATGGGCTTGCTGACTGGATAGTTGGGTCGCTACATTGGTCATTCGAATCCGAGCGGTACTTTGGGAAGGCAGGCCTGGAAGTCAAAGCCAGTCGTGTCGTTACTCTCCTTCCTCTCCGCGCTTGATTACAACCTGCTTTCCCAGTTAGCACTATTTCCTTCCAATGGCCGATTCCATACTGACTTACTTCTAGAAACCGTATCGCATCAATGCACGCCTCATTACGGAACTATCCACACATGCATTTCAATCCACTCACCATTTGCTGCCTCTCATTACCCCACACACATCAACTACTCTTTGTTCTTTGTATTTAACTCATTTCTCGTTAGTAGTTACACCCACTGTATCAATAAGCATCATTCCCTCCTCCCTTCCTACTCTACCCTCTACCGATTACCTTAGACGTAATTAGATATTATGCCACACCCTAACACTCCTTTCGCCCCCCTCGACATTTCGTATTACTTTTTTGTCGTATATAGTTATTTTTTACATATACAAATCTTGGATAGTTGTCTTATCTTTACACACGCTACCTACTTGTTTACCTATTTTTTGTATTACTCCTCCTATCCGCAGACCTACACTCCATTCACACGCCAATTATTATGCGGCAAGCAGCAAGCTGCCAAACACTTTATGTCACCTCCTTGATCGTAAATGTACCTCATAAATGGTGATACATCCCACGCCGACCGTTGACTCAGATAGACAATCTCTCCCAGATAATATCAGTATCTGGAGACTGCATTAGTACGCATCTGACAGAGCCACGTCGCCACCTCGGAACTTGAGCCTGCTGCTTTCGGCTCTTTCTCACCGTAGGCAGGATACCTCACGATTGAGCTATGATGTTGTCTTGCCCCTTGGCATAACACAAATATTGGTAGGTACACAGCACATAGTGTATCAACGGAACAACTTGAGTGGGCACTCACCAACATATGATGAATATACCCTGGGAAGAATACCTGACTATTACTGACTAGGTCATCAATATCAACATCACCCCGAGTCGAGGCCGCGTTTCGCCCAAATGTGCCTTTTCGCCTCAACCCACTAGAACCTTCTCAACATAAGTACAGACATGCGTATACGTGTGACAAGAATGCTAAGAGTACCATCTCGTTCCACGGCGATACTGGCTCCTCATCCGCACAGCCCTCAGGAGGCTGCAGGGGCTCCTGTGGCCATGACGCGCAGTCATTGCATTTACCGCCGGCGTTTACGCAAGTTCGGCTTAAGCCGATAAAATGTCGTTTACCTGAGGTATTGACAGAATTTCATGGAGAAAGCATGAGAAAGTTATGGAGGGGCCAAGAACAATAAAACATGAGAATTTAATAGTAAAGGGTGAATAATTTACGCAGTGTCGCGGGAGCTTAATTGTCGCGAGGCAATCAATAGTTAAAAATAATACCACCGACGGCGCAATTACCATACAGGGATAGCAAAGAACAGCACACGCACGACGGGGATTAAATATTTAGCTACGCTGTGTGGGTACATATCTCCGGAGGATGTGGAACAATGACGATCTGTGGTTCCTGGATCGGCATGAACGGAGCTACAATATAATTACACCACACACCTAGTTGATTGAGCACGAAAACCAGTATTCAGGATACGAACAATGGATGCGAGCAATACAGAAAGAGGACAAAAAGCTACCTCCGAGCGATGATAGCAACGAAGATTTGAGGAATCAAAGAGCTGGGTCTTTCCCAGGTGCTTCCCAGAGCTGTTCCCGGATAACCCAAGGCCCATCGTACCACATCCGCTTTTCGAAAATCAGGTATTCGGTGACCCGTCTCTTCGCTGCAGGATATTTCCCAGCATTGGGCTCATCGGTATTAGCAGCAAGGGTATGACATGGATTGCCCTGTCGATCATATATCTCCAAACTCTATAGCCGAGAGACAATGGTGAACGCTCGAAATGATGAAAACTGGGCAGTCGCCAGGCACTTTACATACCTGTTCCGTGTCAAAGCGCATGAGCGCATGGATCATCATTCTGTTACCAAACTTCGGGTCCTCGGATGCTAGATAACCCTCAGTCGCACGAATGGATAGCACGCGCACTGGCGAAAACTGCCTGTGGAGACGCCATATGTATGTATATTGTGGATGCTGTTTCTTGAGGAGGCGCATAATATGATCCTGATAGACGGATGTGGATACCTCCTTGATTGCTTTATCGTCTTGCCTAGGAAACAGCGGGATAAGTATTTGGCAGGCAGAATGTACGGTTAATTTCATACACGGCGGCGAATACTTACCGAGCTAGACCTATGTTTAGTTGATTATAGGATTTGAGAGCTGCTTCACGCAGAGGCATCATCCAAGATCCATTTTTGATGGAAGTTGTACTAAATAAAGCCCGAGGCCACTTTGTAATGTATTTCTGGACGCGCGTCGATTCTGACAGGTCGACGCCCGGGATTGCATTCTCTTGTGCTAGCATGAGTAAACTAGAAGATAGAACAAATTCGTAAATGCACGCCGGATAACGACACCAACACCATACCTTGTAACATTCTTGGCAGCGTTGTATCGATTCTTTTTGAATTGTTCCATCATGGCCGCCCATGACGGGTAATTACGGCGATGGGTAAGTTTGGTGGAATATGGAATCATGACATCTTTGCTTGTAGGGTGACCATATTAGTACTTGTTTAAATATTATTCAAGCGAAATAAAAAGATACGGAACGGGGGGCGTGACCGAGCTATAGAAAGAAAATTCAAAAGCTGGCGCGAGTTCTAACGCGTTATTTTAACGTATCAATCCGGAAGTATTGACGCGTTTATGGGACGCACATATATACCAAACAATGAACGCAAGTCAATAGTAATACCCACCTAGTGTTTCTACACGCTGACCCCACGGATCGGCTGTCGGAAAAATCCTCCCCATAGACATAATCTGTTCAACCTGCGCCACTTGTTGTTCTTCCGTTAAAAACGAGGCGTCTTTCTTCTCCGGAATCGTATAGGTCATCCCTGCAGCCCCTTTCCTCCGCGTGTCTATAGCGGCAGTTGCAGAACCTTGAGGTGCTGCAGGTCTGGCTTCACTCCGTTTAGCCGCCGTCCGGCTGGCAATTTTGGCTGTTGGCTTCGAGGCACCACTATTAGATGCGCCAGTAGGCTTTTTGGCTTTCTGCCTCTGTTTTATAACCTGAGTGGCATAACTTCGGACCACAGAGGACGAATGTGCACCCGTAAATCGAGAAGGTCCTACAAGCGTTAAACTAGGGCCGGGCTGGTGACATATTGCGGTTATACACCTGCGGGAGATGCCAAAGGCCATGGAATAGTGACCTACGCCCTGGGAGACAAGATGTTCGGCCACCAGGCGTTGGTGACGAGGAGAATTTTTGGAGAGTATTTGGCTGTGTTGTCTAACATCGGCATGGATCGGCGGCACAACCACGCAACTGTTTAGCGAAAGAATTTCCTCGAATTTCCACCACCATCTCTACTAACTGCTAATAATGCCTGTAAGTCTTTTTTCATTCCAATCATATTTCTTCCATCTAAATAGTGTTCAGCGTTCATCCCGTGGTCGTTCAGCTCCTGCTCCTCGTGCAGCTCCCGCTCAATCTCGCGGAGCTCACACCGCAGCTGCCCCTGCCGGCTATGCTGCGTCGCGTGCCCCTGCACCTCCTGCCGCTGCCGCTGCACCTGCTGCTGCTGCTTCGTCAGGCCAACCTGGCATGATTGCCCAAATGGCCGCAACCGCTGGTTCAGTAGCCATTGGGTCTACCATCGGACATGGACTATCCAGCATGCTCTTTGGTGGTAGCTCCTCCGCTCCCGCCGAGACACAAGCACCTCCCGTGCAACAACAGCAGCAGTACCAGAGTGGCGCGAGTTGCGAAGTCCAAGCCAAGGGTTCGTTTTTATGCCTGTTTTTTCTTTCAGTATTCTAAAGTTTATGGAACATTTTCAGACTTCACAAGGTGCCTGGAGAAGGCCGACCTCCCTTCCTGCACATGGTATCTCGACCAGCTCAAAGCTGTACGTCTTATGCCCACAGATTTCTTGTTTATTTGCTTACGCGTCATTTTAGTGCCAGGCTGCAGCTGCCCCCTACTAGACATCAATCATTGGCTACAGTGAAAATTCCGTTTGGATGGATGGCTAGCATTCCTTTGCTAGTATGTGACTATATCTAGAGCATAGCAGTGCGTAATCAATAAAACGGAATCCCCACTCATTCGAGTACACAGAGTCTGTATTTGTCTGAGTCCTCGATAAAGCCTCTCGGCTGTTTGTACCTAGTACGATATTGGCGTGAGCAAAATTTACTGGCATTCCTACTTATCAAATGGTCAGTGGGCTATGAGGACTTCGTCTGTTTATGAAGTTCCCGAAGTATCGCGATGGATGGGAAAACATATTGCCCGGCAATACTGTATATCAAGGCATCACAATGAATCTCGTGAGCATAAAAAGCAATCTACCTTGTCATTGAACCTTCAACTCCGTTCGAAGAGTTATTGCATCCAAAACTCCTTGTTCAATTCACACTACGCCATCCACTGCCTGGAAAAGCCATATGAGCGTGCTTGTTACGGCAAACAATTCGGCCAGTGTACTTTCAGCCTCGACGTATCAATATCAATCAGGACCAGAACTCAGCGAGAGGTACACGCATGGATTCAAACACGTTGCGTAAATGCATCTCTGGGGCGAAATACCAGACTTATAGGCGGTCTCACAGACCCACGCACCCTTGTATTCTCGTAACCAACCTTACTTCCTCGATAGATTCTGTAATGTTAAGAACTTCGAAGCCAGAAGTCGGGGTTGCGGAGAAGCACTAAAGGGGCAGTTGTTGAATCACTGCAGTTCGAACATGTTATTGACCAGACTTGGTAGTACAGCGGAAGAAACTAAGGTCCAAAAAATACACGACAAGGTGAAATAATTGCAATATATGTAACAAACAGCCTTCAAGCTTTGGCAATACACGATTTTTTATGAGACCTGAATATAACAAGTCAGTGATATAAACAAGGGAATGGGAACAGGGTGGTTGACGTACTTCCAGTCTGCTCGTTGGCAGTTTGAGTCGCAGTCTGTAAAGCATCGTCGTCAGACTCAGTACGTTGTTAATGGTAACGCAGATTTACAGTAAGTTGTCTTGCAAAGACTGCATTTCGATAGTTTCACATCGCGTTTCCCGCATTTCGCGCAGGCATTGGTTGCAAACACCGTCGTACTTTCGGTGGTCAGAGCACCCGTCTTGTCGATTCTCGCCTGGGGCAATGGCAAATCAACGACATCCCTTCTCTTCGGGGTCACACCACTGTCAGTGCCTGCCGTCTTCAGCAACTCCGCATGTTTCATATCATTTGTGATCAGTTGGGAGAGGTTGGCCTTGACATCCTTCAAATCCCCGTAAACATACTTCTCTAGTCCCACAGTACCGGGTGTAAGCGTGACGAATGGCGGGTGCGTGTCTGCGAGATCAAGCGCCTCTTGATAACGCTTCGCAGCAGTGGCACGATCACGCTTATCCCAAGCGAGAAGGCCAAGTGTCAAGCCTGCAGTGACTTGCATACCCTTCAGTAGTATCTTCCCCCGCGGCGTACGCTCCAGCCGTGCATGAGACTTGGTGGAGGAGGGGCGGAAGGAGTTCAGGAGCTTGTAGGCCTCAGGGGCCGATTCCTCCGTATAATTCATAGACGAATCTCGGAAGAACCCCAAGAAGTTGCGCCAGACTGCCCCTAAGAGCTCCTGTGGAAAGTCGTCAGGGACAATGGCAGGGATTTTGGCGGTGACATTCTCGTCCTTCAGGATTTTCTTGATTGACTTTTGGTAATACTCAAACGTCAGGTCAATCTTTCCCTGAGCATAGTATGATTCTGCGAGTTGGAATAGTGCTAGGCCGGAAGACATGGATGATTCGGTTTGAGATGTAGGTTTCGGATTGAACAATACAAGCTTGAGACGAATGACCTGACAGTTGATCTAATCTTGATCTTATCTGAAATTGGACGTTTCTTCGACTTACTGCACGGTCTTCGACCTGCGGGATCTAGTCAACGGTCCTTAATATCTATTACACTTTGTATTCCATCGATTAGTAAATGGTAGGTACATATATGGCAAGAAAACAAGATATAGCACAGAGTGACGAAATGATGGTATCTCAAGTGATCTACGACATTAGAAGATACTAGTAGCCGGGCACCTACACCTTGAAAATCCGTAATAGCCTGGCTTCAGTGACAATTCTCTGACGGCAGAGTGGGCATTCTCTTGTGCTCGCCATTATCAAGTCAGAGCAGCCTCGGCACATGGCAAGATGGCTGGCCAAGTTGTTCAATAAGTCTGAAGACCACCATAAGACATGTACATACCCGCAATCGACGATAGCAATGTTAGCTTCCTCGTCTTGGCATATAACACATAGCCCAGTACGTTCAAGATCTGCGGCAGTCCCGCGAACTTTTGGAGGAGTCTTTGGAGGAGGAGGGGGGGGCGATGATGGGCTAGGATGATGGCTATCTTGGCTTCCAGCACCTGATGGACGTTCATCCTCCATCGCAGCGCTAGCGTCAGATTGTTGCTGCTGGTTAGTTCTGATACTCTCCTCCCTCTCTCTTTGGACCCGGTTATGCTCTTCCAGCATCTCCCTCTGCCGCTCAATACGTTGAGCCTCCTCGGCTTCTTCTTGTGCTCGCTGCCGTTCACGATCCCGCCTCTCATCCTCGATCAAGACCTTGACCTTTGTGACAAGATCTCCCTTCTCTAAAATCATTCCCGCATTTACGTGGTTAGTGAACAAGATCGATTTGAGGGCGCCGATCGACAGCGCTGAAACCGCTTCTGAGGACATCTCCAGCAGCTCATTCAGAGTAGGCGGGGGAGGGAGCGGGGCTGCTGCTGGAGCAGCTGAAGTTGTGCGGGGACGTGGCGGAGTCTGACTCGGATTGGGGTGATGGAGATTGTCAGAGGAACGTGCTGAGGGACGTTGGTGTTGTGGGTATCCTTGCTGTCGTGGATGGGAAGCTTGCGGAGCAACTGGTGGTTGTTGATAACCTGGAGCAGGACGGGGAGATTGGCTAGGAAGATGGGTATGGGTGTGTGGTTGGGGGCGTTGTTGATGTGGATTATATTGTGGTTGTGGTTGTGGTCTTGGAGGCACTGGTGGCGGTGGATGATACTGGTGTTGTTGAGGTGGTGGCGGGCCTGCCGGAGGTGTGTAACGGGGATGGGGTGGTAAATCGGGCGCAAGGTCTGGTCGCGGGAAGTTGTTAGGCCGTGAACTTGTAGGCCGTGGTGGTGGTGCGCTGGAGTTCTGGCCAGAACGGCCGAACATTCGAGAGCGAAGGTGTGGCGTTGATTTATTGGGCACTGAATATTTCCTGTAGAAGTTCTAATAAAGATGGTATGTCAGAACCTGAGTCCCCAAGTTTAGGTCTTGAGACCGTGTATGTACCTCATTCTCACGCGGAAGACATCCCTTGGAGTTCTGTTGTATTGAGATGGTAGTGGTGCTAAGTCTGAGAGATATACGAGACTCACTCTGGCCTTTACTATTGCATCAATGAAGTCCTCCTTCTCGACGGCACGATCGATGTTGATATTATATGCGTCCACGTATTTCCTCAATTTCATGACCGGCATCGACTTCAAAGTGCCTCTGCCAGCAGCCGTGACTAGTTAATCGTCTAGCATTGGCGGGCGCCCCCACTGATTTCCGTAGAAGAAACGCACTGGTCAAGAACTCGATGCAATAACCACAGACATGCATAGCATCATATCCTGTCTGTTCCTGTAATGAACCCCCACGAGGCATCATTGCCTGAAAATCGCTGCAATTATGACAGTACAGATAACCTAGAAAACCCAAAGATGATGGATATTGTGGTAGGTCGCATGAGCAACCCAGCACCTACCACAGTGATTACATCTCCGGGATCGAGTGAGAAATACATTGAATTCCTTGTTACACTTCCTACACGAGTCGCCTGACTCCGCTGGTGGAGGTGGCCCACTTAACAGTGGAAGCCCACGCACCTCGGACATACTTGGGGGAAATGAAAGGGCGCTTGAAGCACGTCAGCTTTGTATATAAATGGCTCAAACTGGGCCACAGAAAGTCACAGAATATTCGATGAGAGAGCTCTGTCAGCAAGTTTGCTCGTCTCTTTGGTGGCTGTGCCTCAATTGTGATTCCCCCAGTAATGACTGATCTTTATATGGTCAACGACGACTCGTTACTTAGTGATTGAAAAGCCGTAAACTTTTACTGAATGCAAG
>JABCKU010008152.1:0-67035 GCA_018221655.1 Myochromella boudieri
AAAAAAAATCAGTTTTGCACTTCATCAAGCATAGCCTGTAATCTTCAGGTGTTGGCATAACCTAAATTTCTACTGCTCTGAAATCTTCACATTGACTGGAATCTAAAAATATGCACCCAGAAATATTGAGATGATTTTCTCTATTTAAATAAAGAAAATTCTCTCAAAAAGCGAATTTATTAACTTGAAAGGTATAAAAAATACCATAATACAAGCCTTGTGGGCCTGCAGGTAATATTTGATTCATTCAAAAATTCCAGGATGGTCCCAGACATGACACCAGAGCCAAATTGCTTCTCAAACCCTAGTCTTTACAGACTCGGAGGTCAAAGAATCCTTCAGTAATAGTGACTGACTCATCGAGAAGGAGAAGAAAGTATTAAAAAGCACGGACAAATTGTAAATACTCCGTATCCATAATCTTATGGGTGGCTTTCGTATGTCCCTGTTTTCTCCTGCACGATAACAATAATGGCCCATGTCACGATGGCAGAGCGGAGTGATGCCTGGTCTTGTAGTAATATAAGGATATCCAGAGTTTAGAGATAGATGTGATAACTAATTGTAGTATTCTATAACGACAGCATTACTTTCAGGTTCAAGATATGTCAATGCGCCACTATAGGTCGACATATGCTGCGCATCTGGGAATACAGGCCTGCTGGAGCCGCCAGTACACTGAGGAAGGTCGATAAAAGGAAGAATGATGTTCTGCGTACGAGGCTGGACGGTGTTAGAGACCATGGTATGGCCACTGAACGAGACACCACACCAAGATAGAGTATGGAAGCCCTCATCAAGGTTCGAAAAGCTCCTTCGGTTCATGGCCAGAAGCTTTGGTTCCATAATCCCAATATCCCTTGTGTCCGTTGTTGGTGTCAGTGTGATATTGTAACTAGAAGTGACGGATGAGTCTCTAGTTCTTCCAGGGAAATTCGGGATGGCGGAGGTCATGAATACCCATAGAAGGTATGTATCATCATTGAACGGGTGTGGATGGACACTTAATAATGTCTGCAGCGGGGGTCGATTAGAAGGTAACCTGAAGGTCTTCCAAATAATAGGGGAGAGTCGGTTTTCAGAGGTCTGAGCCGCTAAGGTCGGTAGAAAGAAAACATTCGTTGACCAGATGCCAAGCCTACAGGTACCATCCTCATCTTTCTCAATCAGAATCAAGTGACCAGGTATCAAGTCCAAATCATACAAGGTCTAAGTCACTTCACGTCAGTGGGCGTATCGCGTATGGAGACTCGGGTATATATTACGCACCGAGAGCACAGGTATATCTACGTGATCACCGCGCCTCCAGTCGAAGATAAGAATGACTGAAGTGAATTGGAAGCCCACCGCGGCCATGTCACCACAAATCCTAGGGTGGTAAAAGTTGTGCGAGACAGGGCGCGTCACGTCCAAGAAGCGGACGGTCTTAGAACTTCCTGTCAGTAAATCAAGATGAACGATTTCAATTACTCTGCAATGCTGAATCAATATTGGCCTGATAAATGCAAGGAGACGCGACTGGCCTTCTGTTTTCCTGTGGCAGCACTACACAAACCATGAGGATCACAGCGTCCCCTCCCATAATAACATCCTCAGCAAAAGTTTGTACTCTGAAATTTAGACATTCGATATTAGGGATGTATTCCCAGGTTTGGCGATCTTGAGAGATATTCCAGCATTCCAGGCTTGTTGAACGTCTGCACAAAATATACTTTCCACCTGCCAACAACCTGACCTGGTTGACTTGGTCGGTGGGCATATGGACAACACGACGATAGTCAATTACGGGTGTCGGGAAAGACGAAGTTTGCCACGATTGTGGGCCAAGGAAGGCGCGTTTAGCCAGATTAATGAGAGTATCCGTCGAGAGAGTGTGAAGAGGCGCGGCGCTTGGAGTGTCTAAGATTATACGAGATTGCACGTTGATGATGAGAGCTAGCCATGTGGCTTTGGAGAGGGCAAGTGCATGCAAGGCTTTGCAGGTCTAACCGCTCAGATGCATCATAACAGTTCTGTACTTCGCCAAAATGTGAAACCTACCTGGCTGACAGACAAAACTGTTGGTATGTCGCATATAGACAGAACCCCGACTACAACGTCCTCGTTCAGTATGGTCAAAAAAGACATGGTTGAGGGTTAGTGTTGTGAGCAGAACTTTTGTTTGGGTGTTAGGATGGAAATAGAAAAATTAGTGTAAGCCCTATGCCCTAGATTGATGCCTGAGAATTTTGCCCAGTCGTGGTACAAGTCAGGAATTAGGTGGCTGCAGGTTAAAGTTTCGATCTGATATTATCAGTTTGCAGCAGAGTAAGAGATGAACTTGACAACTTGGACATAGGGTGTTTGGTTGCATTGTAAATAAGTGTGCTTCATTCAATCGAAGCTAACATTAAGTATTAAGCCTTGGTGATATTCACGACTCCGCCATGTTTTAAGACGCGGCTGTATGGGCACACCTGGAGGATTGGTGTGCGAGGTGAGAATCTGTGGGACATGAAGCTACAATGCACATACCGCATGCGCTGCCTTGATGATGGCGTCGTCATCAATGCCTTCTACTCTAATGTCCACGGCGAGTCCATATCCCTCCATGTCCGTCGGCTCTCCAATGTGTACGCTAGCGTGAACAACGATGTTGTCCGTACTCTTGGTCTTACCTGCACGTGCTGCCATAAACTGTATAGCACCAAGGAGACAACCTGAGCGGCAAAAGCATGTTATAAAACGTGTTTTGACAAAGAGCAGAGCACAGACCAGCATATCCCATTGCGAAAAGCTGCTCTGGATTGTTCCCTTCACCGCCACTTCCTCCGAGCTCTTTCGGGGCCACAAAATCCACTTTTAGCCCTTCGCATTCCACGTGGCCATTGCGTCCCGCGCCGGTGGCAGTTGCAGTTGCGGTGTACTAGTGTCAAGGCAGTCAGTCAGGAGAACACTCGCGTCGAAATATGTTACCTTATGGTCTTTCAGAGTAATCAGTGACCTGCAAGGGTAGTTGATGGTCTTAGCAGGTGAAGTGGTGAGTCGAGGCCGAGATGCTCGTAACGCAGTTCGGACTGCAACGTTCAACATGATGAATAAGGTCTAAGAGTGTCTAGAGTCTAAGACTGGTTAAAGTGCTGGTATGCAGGTGGGATCACCACGGGTAGTCCGGCAGTATGCAAGCTGTATATGATGGATTTCGGTCAGTCTGATATGCCCTATATGTAACTAATTATGTAGATGGGCCTGGAATAACCCTGAGAGTCCTGAAACCAAGGCCATGAGGGCATCAGGCATCAGGAGATTGTGAGGAAATCGAAAGAGTAGCCATGCATAACAACTCGGGAATATTTGAGCAGTGTTGGCACAGTGTGTTCGAAATATCTTGAAGTTCAACTAATTTGGTGAAGAAAATCCCAGGCGTTTTTTTACTGAGAAGTATATGACGGTTGTTCATGCGGTGACATTGACATTGTCGCATGGAAGTGTAACACATGCCATGCGGTCTGTCTTAAGGTGTCACTGGGTGGATAGATATCGAGGCAGGACTGCAGGATACAACTTACAATTTTATCATACAACGAAAACATTTACATACTTAGAAACCACTACTCGTCACTCTCAACTGCTCGAGCTTCTTCAGCACCTCGCCGATTGTTCTGTCCAGCTCACCCGCAATCGAACTCTGCTTTGCAGCCGGTAACCTTGCGAATGTTTCACAGAGATCACCGTCAACAACGGACTTGACAGGGACAAAGTAACCACGCCAGCTTAACTGGTCTCTCCCAACGAGGCTACTCTGCTCGGTCCGCATATGTTGCTCGAGTGTGGAAATAAAATCCACATCCTCCTTCGAAAGGAAAGGTACTAGGATGCCGATTGTACCGTGCAGGCAGGTGTAAAGAAGGACTTCGCGGCCACCAGCCACTAGAGAGACTTTGTGTATCGAGGTGATGATGTCCCCAACATGAAAGTGTGTCAACATTTTGGTCTTGTGAGGTGCCCCCATAAGAAGGCCTTTCTCATGGAGGATTCCAGCTCCAGTGGGATCATCATCAACTTGATCTGACACCTTGCTGTCCAATCGGTTCACGAATACGTTGCCGAAGCGGTCTCCCGCTGCAACAGTGTTATAGTCCACCATAGTCATGGCGGTAATCCACCTCGGTTGGCTGTCATCAGCGAAGACAAGCAATCTATTTTCGGGCGGTTTATAGACCGCAAACGCGAGCGACTCCTGCATGTCACCGACGATTATTCGTGAGCCTTGAGTAGCCAAAGTAACAATTGCGGAAGAGAAGGTCTGTTTTTGTATAAGGGGATACCGTAGCGCAGATGTGACCATGAGAACATACCTTGTTCTCTACTTTACGAAGAAGTTTTTTCTTTCCAATGTCGTAAATTCTGAGAGCCTTGCCCACCCCAGCAACGAGTCGTCCTTGGAAGCCAAGTAGTGCCAGCGGAACATCATCCGTTTCCGTCTAGACAAATTAAATCATCAAAGTTCGACGATGAAGTTGGCTAAACTTACCTTGTGTAAGAGCTCCAAGCCAGCACCATCTTCCGTAAACTTATACGTCCTAAGGTACCCACTCGAACATGAGCGAGGCGAGACGAGGGTGTCAGCGGCAGTGCCAACTACGAGGTGTAAATCATTTCCCCTGGCAGAGAAGGGTACGACAGCCAAAGAAAAGGCAGCTTCGTTGCCCTCAAGGGGTACCACCGCAACAGTTTTTGCCTGGCAAAATGCTTCAGTTAGGTATCTGGTAACTCGTACGATGTTCTTACCTCTATGGGATCTATTATACGAATATTAGAAGCCCAGGTTCCAGCAGGCGCCTTTGGCCGCCCGAAGACTTCAGCAGGTAGATTTACTACCTCCTCGTCGATACGTTTACCTTGCTGTCGCTGATGAAGAGTTTGATAAACAATTAGGAAGAAGGTCACAGGGAGACTTACCAATTCACCCAGACGCTTATTTACAGCATCCTCTCCCATAACGCGATGGTCGCCTTCTATCATGTAGAGGTAGTGATTTGAGGGATGTGTAATGAACTTGCGTGGTGTATATGACAAGGGAATGGAATCCTGTTTTAGCTTGGTGCCCAATTTTGGTATTTGGAATATACTGTAATCCCGTAAGTTCATTGAAATATGAAGAAGGGGAAAGGATGAAAATTCATACCGAAGTGTACTACCAGCGATACCGATGAGCCCCTCTGGGCTTAACTCAGCAGAGAAACTCCAAGCATAGTCAAAGTTCTCGAATATCAATGGTGTAAAATGCATGAGATTTTGGTGTGTGTAATTTAGCCATGACCGAGAGGAGAGTGCAAGAATGGCAGGATTGCGTTGAATCTGAACACGGACGAGGCGGATGGGCCGAGTACCAAGGAATCTGGACAAAATGTTAGGAACATTTTGACGGTGGGGGAGTGGCAACGCACCTTGTTCGTGTATCTGTGAGTTGACCATTGATGGGATCCAGAACTGTTCGGAGTAAGACACCATTTTGAAGGCCAATATTGACGAACATTGTCGGTTGGGATTTGTTGATACTTGCGTCTAGCATGTCGGCAATACAGATAGAAGAAGGGGGTGCTGTCAAAGCCTGTAAACTTATGGTTTCTAGTGTACTTTCAGGGTCCAGGGAGATAATTCGGACTGTTTGGTCCTCACAACCAACCGCCTATCCGGTGTCAGTCAATGTCACTTGCGTTAGAGGATTGAATACATACGAGATAAGGTGTTCGCTGTCTTCCCTCCGGAACCTCCCCGATGCTCAAAGCTAGCACTGTGCTTCCCATAGCCTTCCGGTCCTGATACTCGTTAAGCTGACCATCCAAGTCTAACTCGAAGTACACCAACTCTGCAGAACTCAGAGCCACAACAACTTGTCTCTTGTTCGTTGTCGCACTAACAATCGTTTTACCCTGGGGCACTCGCCATTCGTTCACTCGCCTATCAGCCAAGACGTGACGAATGCCGTGAGGATGAACCTGTAAAAGAGCATCAGCGCCGATTTGTTGAACAGCAAGCGTAGGCGCTGAGGACAGGAATCCGGTGTCTTGAACTTCTTCGATTGTTTCTCCAATGGATAGAACTAGGGTACCGTTAACGAAGGACAGGATAATGTAGGAGTCATATGGATCTACGAGGCGAAATGTAAATTTCAATTACATGTATTCTCAACAAGACATTTACCATCTTCATTCCGTTTTGTCGTCCACACTGCGTTGGGAATACCAGGGAGATCGGAGCTCACAGATTCCTCGACTTCAAGACCGTGGCGCAACGTTCGGAATGTGCTCCTTGCTCCGCGTCCGCAAGCTGTGAATATCTGAGGAGCGTCTGAGTTGGGCAGTACGTTGAGAACTTTGGAATCGATGATAGGGTCAAGCGACTCGAGTTCATCAGCTACCACTAGGTTTTCAAGTGCGCGAGGCCGGAAGTGAGCATGTGGTAGAGGCGAACGAGGGTCATCCATGCCGAAGGAAGGATAGTCGGTGGAGCTAAATTCTGGCTCGTCATCGTCATCGCCCAGCTTTTGGAACTGATACAGGAAACTGAAGTGACGCGTTAGTAAGGGCGAGAAAATTGACGAGAGACGACGAACTGGTTGCCAAATTCCGAAGCGACGAAGAGGAATCCAGATTTGAGAATGCAAAGACTTGAAGCGACAGGGACGGTATCAAAGTACTTGATCCTTAGGGATTTCACTTCCTCCTCTTCATGCTCGATAGTCACTTTGTATAGATCACCATCTTCGCTTTGTAGCAAAAAGAAAAATGCGCCCTATATGGAGGAAATTTGAGCCTCAGAGGAAATACCGGTAAGTTTGAAAGATATACCTTCATTTTGTGCATGACAGCTGCTGTGATGATCAAGCCTCGGCCAGGATCTTCGAGGGGATGTTTTCGACGTGGTATTGGCACTCGGTGTTGGGGGACATCCATATGTCGATATATGATATGATCTTCGCAGCAAACAAGAACACCAGAAGGACCATCGAATCTATCGGAAGATGCTAATTGACCACCAGGGACTTGGACTAACAGATTTGCACGGGAATCAGTTGGTTCGCTCCATTTCCGCACGACATGGTTTAGGCCAAGGTCCAATTCATAGTATGTAAGCATCTACGTGGTTAGATCAGAGCTGAAAACTATTGTTACTATCATAGCACGCACTTTTTCAGCATTGTTAAAAGCTTCGCCAGTTGGATCTTGGTCGGATTCGGTATAGTCGACTTCCAGTGCAGCAAACATTGGGTTCTCGAAGCCTACATCTAGTCCAACAATATGGTGTATGATAGCAGAGTTTTTGTGAGCCTCCAAAGGTGAAGAAATGGTCAAATTGGCCGCAGCGTCCCGATTGAGGATATACACCAGTTTTGCTTTCTCCATGGCAGAAATCATGACACTACGTCCCTTGGGGTCCGTAGCAAGGTATTGTCCAGGTACTATTCGACGAGAGCCAGATTTCCCGAAAGTTTCCTGATGCAGTTTAACGAAACTGCTCGTTTTGGGGTCATAGTCAAAAATAATGATACGACCGGAGTCAGACCCTACTATTGCGTAGTCTGAGAAGACGTTTTGTGAATGATTAGAGGCGATATAGATACGTACAAGAGCTCACCCTTGGTCCCTCCTGTCAAGCGAAATGCTGCGAGGGAGCGAATGGATCCAAATACATCTGTCGCAATGACAGTCGAGACTTTCCCTGTCTGAACGTCCGGACGTAGCAATTCCAATCGCGTTCCATGGGAGACAATAATCTCTTGCTGCCTAGCGCCAGAGAAGTTCCCTACAATCGCTTGCGTGACCGCGGTCGGTGGTTGGAGCGTCAAGTTGTACAAGTGCATCATCTTTGGATATTGGGCAAAAAAACCAAACCACTGACTTTTAAAACAAGAAGAACGAGCGTGACGCGAAAAACAATGAATCAACGCCGACGTCGACGTTCAGACGTCTCTCACTGGTTGCGTAAAGTCGACACGGTTAGAGTCTCCGTTGTAAGAATTTGTCAACCAGACTCTCTAGCGGAGTTTTAAAGATATTAAATTAAATGGTATATGCAGCCTCAGATTACTGTCGTGACCTCTTTGATACGTCCTTGTCGATTAGTGGTTAAATCATCTCGTTGTGGTTTAGCTCCGAGAAGCCGGAAGTTCGAATCCTCCCTGGGACATTACTTTTTGTCAAGTACTCGAGACAACTATGATCGAGCCTTTGTGTTTGTGTTTTTAATACTCATTGCAAACAGTTGGCATCCAGAAGTGCAACTGCTTTGTAGATACTAAAATCAGTCCGTCCCCTAGGCCACAGTTCAATGCACAATATGCTTTCCTTCAATACTTAACGTTCAACAACGTTAACCAACAACCACCGTACTCATCCATCACGATATGTAGCCTTAGAACAGTTTGGTAGCCCATTAAGTGAAACAGCCAAACAGAGGATGGATGAATCTCTGAAGCCAACAGAATCGAATGACAAACTTAGGATCAACTACTTACAACAAGATTGCTCTATTATATGTTTCCAGAGGCGTGAATAAATGTACAAGGGGCGTAAGGACGAATGACTACATCAGCTGATATCATAAATCACTTTAAATGAACTGGAAGGACTGAAGCAAACCATCATTAATTATATCGTATACCTGGTACTAAGTTAAGCAAGTAGTACTAGAGAATTGAATGCAAAGGACTTCACCGGTAAAGAGGGCTTTCATTCCCCATTTCTCTAAAATCTTCTCTCCTGCGCTCATCAATACCTTCACGTTCACACAGCGCTATCTTTTGTTTATTGAGACGATTGAAGTCCCACATGGAAAAAAGGCTGAGGGTGATGCTGCGAAAAAAATTGCCCGTTAATATATTGAAAAAAGCCAATCGCAATGCCGAAAACATACGCTAAACCCAGCCACCCCATAGACGTGCCATGTCCAACGAAAAATCGAGGAGGTGTAATGAAGATAAAAGACGAGCAGATACTAAAATCCAAGATTCTCTGTCAGTCACCACTGGCTAACAGCAAAAAAAAAAAGTGGCGACTGACCCTCCAAGGTTACCGAAGGCGACCACCATAGCCAGTACAACCCCTACAAAGATCAGGATGTGCCAATGGATGTCAAATACTCCATACCTTTTCTGACATCTCCGCCAACAGCGGATCCTGCCCAAGCCAAAGAAATTGCAATGCCAGGATATGCGCCCGTAGCAGCTAACACCGCGCCAACGTAGCTTACCCCAGGCCTATCTTGGGTGTATAATACGAGAAAACCGATCAAGGATATGAGAAGAGTGCCAATCAGGAAAGGTCCGCGCAGAACGAATCTGTCGGAAAGGTATCCGACTAAATACAGATGCATGAATAGCGTATCGACTTCATCGATATAATAGACTCACATCCAATCGTCGTAAAGCAACCAGCAACAAAAATGGGGATAGTCAGAAGCTGCGCTTGAGCAGCAGAGAAACCTATGCCATGATTCATTAAGAACGTATGATTGGTGGTATGGGAAAGGTAGTAAATTACCCAGCTCTTTAACAATAGTCGGCGCGAAGAGGGCAATGGCATAGACTGGCGTAAGTACACCTGGATGATGGTCAGAAAAATGCACATCCACTGAGCAAAGCGAACGGACCGCCATATATGCCCATATGTATGTAAGTCTTGTAGTCCTTAACAGCTTGCCAGACAAACTTCTTGTTAAAGTGAGTAGCCAAGCCTTGAGAATCTTCCTTAAGCGTCGCGATAAGCACCGCCCTTTCATCTTCAGTTAAGAACTTTGCTGTTGCGGGATACTGTGAGCCGGTTGGCGATAGTGAGAATCAAGGGAAACATGCGTAAGTCGGAAGAAAGCTCTCACATCATGCATGAAGAAGAACGCGGTAAACGCGACAACGATGGTCACTGTTTTATGGATCTCAGCCAGTTCCAAACTGCTACAGGAAGAGGAGATGGACTTACGAAGACCTTCGAGGCAGAACTGTTGGATGACATGATGCCGTTAAAGAAAGGGTGAAAGTGATAGAACAGGATGACACTCTTACGATCCATTGCCAGCCATGAAGACCCCCAATACCCTCCATCTGCTCGATCCCATACCTGATATTAAGTTTCAGTGTTGTAACAGCTGTAGGTTGCTATCCGGCTCACGCAAGAATTCCACCAAAGGCACCTAATTTTGTTGTCAAATATGTTGATCGACTTCACCAACCTAACTCACCTGCAGCAGTCGCAGCGGAGAAGAATATCGCGATTCGTACGCCTACGTCACGCTTTCTGTACCATAAAGATAGATAGTACGTGACCTAAAGGAAAAGTATAGTTTAAGCATGGTGTATCGCGCGGTAGGGAGGGAAATTACTCCAGGGAAGAGGCCACCCTCTGCCAAACCCAAAAACACACGCGCACTTTAATTAGAAGAATGAGAAAAGTGCCGATCAGTGCGAGATAAACATACACGATCAGCCCCTCATAAGTCTTGCAAAGACACATTAGTGTCATAACAGTCCCTGCCAATCCCAGGTGTAAGCAACACTAGGGGAACAATGTGAAAAGGCTCACCCCACGCTACCATGATTGACGGAACTAAAAGAGAATCAACTGAGTTTGATGGGATTGGACAGAAAAGAATAGAAACACACTCCAGATGGAGGGTCGAAATAGTTTCAAACATATATTTCTGCACATTTCTTGATAAGTAGCATAAGCGCATAGCAGATAAATCAAACTTACGAAGGTACTTCAAAAAGGGCATATGGAATCTGCGCATAGTGTCAGGAAAGTACCTTTAGGTCGAGGTGAGGACTCACGAAGAAGACAGCAGCAATCTATTTTGAGGTCAATTCATGCTTAAACGTGAGACAGTCGGGCAAGCACATACGACGTTGTATTTCAGGCCATCCAAATGGACATCAGTCGCTAAACCGGCGATCCTTGCATTCCCTGCCAATATGATGGGCTTTTCGTTTAAATTTTCTTCATCATTGGTTACTTACCAATATTAGCTCGATCCCTTGAAGTTATTCAGCCAAAAAAATTTAGGTATCCTACAAACAACATGCTACTCACAGAAAAGAGAGCAGGTACAACAAGGATACAAAAGGCAGTAAATGGAGGTCGAGCTTTCGGAGGAGCTTCTTGTATTCAGCTTCACTCAATGGTTGTTTCTCGCTAAGCGACTCGACAGTCGATGAATTCTCGGACGAGGTGGTCTTCTCGGTTGCAGACATCAAAGTGAGGAGGAGAACAAAGAAGTTCAAACTGATTACAGAACTCCTTAAGAAGTTATAGAAATCCACATAGAACTCCGGAACATGGTGCGGTCGGCGTTATGACCCTGAGTGGCCCCTTGGCAGCTCTCAACGACAAGACAGGAAAGGTACTCTGGAGTTTGGGGAATGTCCGAAGGGAACACATCCACAGTTTACCTGTTCGGGAAGCCGAGAGGCAGAATAGTGGCCACCTGGACGACAATGAGCACCCCATATAAAGTATGCTACATACTGTTGAGCATAAAATCCTTTGGTCATGATCAACGACCGCTTAACGAACCACACATGTATGGTAAGTGACAGGCTTGGGAAACTGTTGAGAACTGAGACCGAAATAGTCGGAAGTTGTAATTCTGTACATATACATGTTATGGATTGAGACTGATTGAACGCTTGAATAGGCGGGATGCATCGTGGGTTAATTGCCATTGCCCAGTAAGACAATGCGAGTGAGAGGCTCAACTCCGAGTCTTCTGAGTCTTCGTGTCAGTTGCCATATAGTCACTGAGTGCTGAGCGCACACACCCTCGGCTATCATAACATTTTGTACATACATTAGGGTTCATCAGGGCCAGGAACTATCAGGAAGTATCCATCAAACCCCATGGGGTGAACCTGGCTGCTACACAAAGTGCCATGAGACAGTTCACCCAAAGAACGAGATGACATGAGAACAGTTCTTTGGTCACCTGTGGCGCTGCACCAGGTAGGTAGTCAACAAATAAATTGGGAACAGTGATGATTGGTTGCGTCGGCAGGAGTGGTCACTGAGTAACACTCGCCTTTGAGAACAAAAGGTTGCCATCCCTGAGATTCAGAAATGTGTGGCGACATTTCCCCGAGGTGAAGGAGGGGACGATGAGTGATTGGAAACGACTTTGAAATCACCGTTCATCGTAAGAAATGTACATGTCAATCTGGGGCCCCATATGCCGATCTTTTTTTGGTCCCACGACCTCTCTTAGCCCTTGTTGAACCCCGACCCCGGCCCCGTTTCTCCGATCCGCGAGAAGTGGGTGTGGACCGTGATGCCCCTTCTCCTGTACAGGCTAATGACCCGGCTAGTTAGCTGACACGTAGCAGTCGCTCTAAGGAACAGCATACCACTACTCCAATGGCCTGTCTGTCCACACTTGTAACAGGCATCAGATGTCGACCCGCCGCCCCCTCGCCCGCTACCAGGCCTTTTCACTTCCCCATTGGGGCACGCTGAAAGCAAAGGTTTAGAATAAAGATAAGGAACTCAACGGTTGATATACCATTACTAAAATGACCCTCTTCCTGGCACTTGAAGCAAGTGACTTTAGATGAGGCTGCAGTGGTGGAAGCTCCAAAGCTTCGTTGTCGCTTACTACTACCACCATCGCTTGGACAGTCTGGAATCGAAAAGGTCAGAAAGTAACGAAGATCCAGAGAAAACGACGAACTGGAAGCCCAATGGCCCGGTTGATTACACTGGGTGAGGGGAAACAGACTGTTAACTACCATGGGAGCTCTACGAATAGAGATGGACGAACCTTGAAGCACTCTCCACTCACCTGGGACGTCACTCCAGGCGCTGGTGCACGTGCCGTGGTTCCCTCTGGCTGACCGTCCCATTCAAAAAATCCACAATCACCCTCCCCCTTTGAATTTGCACATCTCCAAAATAGTTTCCCTTTCGTTGGGATATCAGCGTTCACCGTCAGTTGGCGAGTTGGTTTGTTGCATTTGCATATCGGACCGGTTTCTGATCTGGTGTCCTGGCGTTGCTAGATCATAACGATGAACCACTTATATGGTGAAGGAATGAGTCACGAATTACCGTGGAGTGGGATCTTTTGGACGGAATGATTTGTACTTCATTGTTTGCGCTTGCATCGCGTTGATAGAATGCACAAGTACCTTCTCTACCGCATGTCCAATATTTCTTGCCTTTGCTGACCGACTCACTGGTATGTGTTCGTTGGACAGCAGGGACGCCACAATCGCATCGCATGGTGCTGTTGGTGCCACTGGGGGAGTGCGTAACTTGTTGCATTCCAGTAACAGTCAACGGAGTGGGGTTCAGATTGTTCGAGCTAGGTAGACGACCTGCTGGTGGCTTCGGAGGTCGTCTAGTATTCAATGTAGAAGACTTAGCCTGACGAGAAGAAGGCTTCGTTATCAATTGTCCCGTTTGGCGGCCTTTACTACTACGAGGAGCAGGGAGTGGGTCGAGGTCTGAAAAGAGAATCCTGCGTGTTAATATGCATCAAAAATGTCCTCAAGGCTACAGACCATCACCAGAGTCAGGAATTTCAACGGCAGGATTATCGCCAACCCTACCACATCCACCCTGTGGTGTCGCACCTCGACCTCTTGGAGCTCGCCCACCTCCACGCCTACCCATACTACTGCCACCGACTCCGCCACCACCATTGCTACCGCCGCCGCCGCCACCACCACCACCACGTCCACCACCTTCAGCAGTATTTTCCCGACCATCCCCATCTAGATAACGGCGCACGCTCTAAAAAAAGCTACAGAGTAGTCATAGGGATGTTGGATAGAAAACTTACAGATATCACTTTCTCAAATTCTCTCCTCGAAATTATGAACATCTCCTTGTATTGGGTAATTGCTTCTTCAAGCATGTCTGCCTTAGTCTTTGTTCCCTCGCAAACCTGAACCATATTACGCTCTGTCTGTGTATGCAACCGCGTTTGTTAGTCTGAGTACCTGATCAAGAACAGCAGAAATGTGTACTTCACGCCTCAGTTGAGGTTTGCCTAAGCTCTGGTTGAGACCAATCTTGTTGTATCCTTCAATAAGACCAACACCAAGCTTGGAAGGAAGCAGATATTTCACGTTGCCTTCCATTTGCTCAATTACGTAGTCACGATCGATGATGGTCTGTATGTGTTGGGCAATGGTCGCATCGGTTCCTATCCAACACGTCAACTAATGGTGTTGATACAATTAGTTGGCTTACGTACCAATTCCATTTTTGTCCATCAATGTGACCAGGTCCGCCTCTGTCAAAAAGTTTGGTTTTGAAGTTTTACCCTCTCGCAGCTCGCATACTGAAGGCTGAAATTCCTCTCCTTCCTGAAAGTCGGGCAGTTGGTGGTCTGACCATTTGTCATATGGGTATACGAGCAGATAATTTCTTTCAAGCACCCGTAAACCTAGGTCATAGGTTTTAAAAATCGTCAGATGTCAATGCATTTCTTTTACATACCGCTGGCAGAGAACTCCTCTCCTCCACACTCAATGTCAACTGATGTTTGCCAACCCTCTGCGTCTTTCGAACAGCACGCCAAGAAACGCCGAGTTATGAATTCATAGACCTTTTTCTCATCTCCCACTAGAATTCCGGCGTGTGCTGTAGGGTGAATGGGAGGGTGAGCTTTGTCGTTGTTTTTGCCCTTTCTCGGAGCGGAAAAGCCGTCTTGAGTCAAACTGGTCCTCGAGCGTGAGAGATGGAATGATGGTAGATGTTTTAAATAGGCTTACGATGTGGCAAACTCACCCCATAAGGGGTCAACAGTTTGTTTTTGAATGAGGCTTTGAAAATCAAACTGAGGATCGAATTGATCAGTTTCCGTCCTGGGATATGAGAGGAACCCTTGTTGATACAGCTTTTCTGCTACCTAACATAGCATAAGAATAAGTATCTATAGGCTGTCTTCTAACACTCACGTCAAGCACTTTTTTGGGTGCCAAGCGAAGCAGCCTAGAGCCCGCTTTTTGCAATTCAACAGTGGTCAGAGGTAAGGGTTTCCTACATTTTTCTGACGGTCAATTCTGGTTAACCTAGAGCACCCGAACACATACCATTTCTTGGTCCCTTTCTTGGTCACTTTCGTAACGTGAGCGAGAGGATTGGACAAGACGAAGTCATATAATGCGATGGCCATATGTTCGTCGAAGAGATGTCCTCGTCTCCAATTGAAGGTCGTTTCCGCTCCTCCCTCCGGCCTGATCAACGAGAGATAGATGTACCAAAATGGTTCGGAGACGAAACTCTTCACGAGGCTCCATTTCTGTACGATGAATCCGAGCGTCGGGAATTGACACGGCCCTGAGGGGAAGCTGAGTGGCAACAATAAAGAACTGATTGAGAAATTGTACCATATGAAATGATGCTTTGAGAATTGGCTATTTGTGCGAACCGGCCTTGCAATACCATAGTTTGCATTCGGGTAAAGGCAGCTCCAACTATCAGGTCAAGAGTAATCCTGGCTTCCACTGCATCGCACTGTGCGCGGTCAAGCTCAACAGGATGTTGCGCTGCGCGATGAATTTGCCTACGTTGAATGCAAAGTCGCACAGGGTCGTTACATGATGGATAGTGAAACGCACTGAGCAATGATAGCACTGAAACGGGCCCGTTTCACGGTGATATCCCTTCTCGCTCTTCTGCACACCCGAGTGATCTCCATTCCAATGTGTTCTCCTTCTCTGTCGCAATCAGTCCAAATCATCAACATATCCGCGCGTCTGGCTTGAGTGAGAAGGTTTTCTTCAATGGCTTTCTTATCTGTAGCAACCTTGGTTTCTATTGGTGCGTCAAAGAGCTCGAACGCATCACATGAGTTCCACTTCCTGTGCCTCTCAGTGAAGTCGCTTCCAGTCAGATGGCCACTGACGCATGTTACGACGTAAAAAGAATTGGTTTGTGGATATGCAAATTCGTAGTTCTTAATGTATGGAGATTTCGTCGCGTTCTTTTCGAGGGGCCGTGTCAGTAAACCGAGATGGGGAGTGGATAATATGGCATACAGTAGTGAACTGCCCTCCTGAGAGAATTTGGCTGATAGATTTTGAGATTGATGGCTTCTCTGCAACACACAAGACGCGCATATATGTCCAGGAAGTGGTGGATTGGGTGGAATACTAGCCCTGAGTATCACAAACAACGCCGCGTCGAGGGGCCTTGGCCGATTTGAACCTTAGTGCAGTCACTGGGTTAAGCGTGACCGTGACTCGGAGTCGGGTTGGAGCTCTGAATGGGGTTTGCATTTGACCTTGTTATGCAACAGCTTCACAAATTTGTGCGATTCAACTAAGCGTTAACACTGGATCCATCGCAGAAATGACGATAGATGCCGATACTTCCATCACAACTTCTCTGTTAACCCTTCTCAATGTGTCCGCGACCAAAGCTGGAAAGCGGAAGAGCTTAGAAGCTGAATTTGTACCATCTGAAAAGCTCAACAAGCGAAAATCTGCAAGATTTGCTGACGAAAACACACCCGTCTCTCTAGAGGATAGTGTCTCGCAAACACCCTCCGAAGTTGACGGAAATAAAGCTGTCGAGGATGAGCCGGATAATATTGAAATCGGTGGTACGAAATTTCATATACTTCTAGGATCCACAATGATCATTTCCTGGTTATAGACCAGTATGAACTCCATTTCGGCATCAAACCCTCCATATTGTCGGAGGCATCCAGGACATCAGTTGACGCAAAATCCTGGAAGTTTTCAAAAGAGCGAAAAGGAAAACTTGGGACTGCCGTTGTGTCACTACCTTCCAGTTCCGACTCTTCGCCAGAGACAAATGATGCACCACAAATAGACGTTGGTCACCAGCTATTAATTACTTGATCTGTGTTCAATACATGCTCTGAAGATTCTCGACAGATTGAAGACTCCCTTCCAGTCAAGGCAGACCAAGCAGTCTCAAGGCTTGTTGAACATCTAATCCAATGCAGGAGGCTAATTCGTCGATCACAGAACGCACGGATATACAGAACGACCTTCTATCCACTCTATCATCAAGATGCGACTTATACCTCTCCTCTACACCGTTAGAATCTCGGGGGTGCTTAAAAGAAGCACTTGCACTTCATGTGGTGAACCATGTGACGAAGTAAGATCATCATCTTTCGTTGTAGCTAAACTAACCGCCTGAAATATACAATAGGAAGCGGAGGCGGGTGTTGAAAAATAACGAGCGTATTGCTCATGCTGCGAAAACTAACCCCGATGCTGAACCCCCAGAAGATGTTCAGGATCAAGGCTTCACTCGCCCCTCTATCCTCTTCCTCCTCCCCTTCCGTTCTTCTGCTCTCGACTGGTTTCACGCTCTCACTTCTCATACTCCGACCCCAAACTTCCAAATAGAGAATCAGGCACGATTTACTTCGGAGTATGGCTTACCTCCAGGAGCTATCGACAAACTGGCAGAAGCGGAACCAGGAACATACCCGCGTGACCACGTAGAGACATTCAAAGGAAATATTGACGATAACTTTCGTGTCGGTATCAAAATGACGAAAAAAAGTGTCAAAATGTTTGCTGAGTTCTATGGATGTGATATTATTATGGCTAGCCCACTTGGCTTGCGAAGATCTATCGAAAAAGAAAAGTAGGTCAGCCCTTGTAACCCAGGCTCCACTTTTGTTTACAAACCTCCATCAGAAATGCGGATTACCTCTCATCAATAGAAGTTTTAGTGGTCGATCAATTAGATGCTCTCACTATGCAAAACTGGGACCACGTAAAAGTGAAATCATTCCTATGTTTTTTCTTGCACTCTCTGACTACGATACAAAGTTTGTTCTATCTCATTTGAACAAGCTACCCAAGGAGTCGCATGATAGTGACTTTTCCCGCATAAAACCATGGTACCTTGATGGACAGTAAGTTCTATGCAAGGTACATCGATTTGCGCAACTAATTTTGGCTTCAGTGCACAATACTTGCGTCAATCGATTATCCTAGCGGCCTATGAAACGCCTGAGGGTCGTGCGCTATACAATAACCACCTCACCAATGTTGCCGGCAAGATTCGAACTCAACGATACTGGTCCCCAATAGGAGTGCCTGAGGGAATTAAACAGGTTTGCTGATTCGCATCTGTATCAATGATCATGCACTGAATCCTTGCAGGACTTCATTCATTTCGATTGTATCAACCCAAAAGACGAACTTGACAAACGGTTCCATCACTTTACTACCCAGGTTTGTATCTCTTTGAACTAGTTTCCTTTCTCTTAACTAACTCCTATTTAGCTTCTACCAACAGTCTTAAAATCCGCTGTCCAAAGCGCGAACACTGCTGTCTTCATTCCCTCTTCGTTCGACTTTGTCAGTGTCCAGAACTACTTCAGGAAGTACGCGGGAGTCACTTTTACTGTCCTATCTGAGTACAACAACACCTTTGTTTCTCCGTCAGGATTCCTTACTTGGCTTCTAGGTACTCAACCAATCAGGACATTTCTCGTGCTCGTCAAGCGTTTTTCCAAGGCAAAAAGTCTTTCCTCCTCATCAGCGAGCGATTCCACTTCTACAAACGGCAAGCATAACTGTAGTGCCTGGAATATTGAAGACTGACCTTACTTATCCTAATTCAGGTATAAGATCAGGGGCATCCGTAACCTGATTTTCTACGGCCCACCCGATCACCCACAATTTTTCACAGAGTTATTGACGTATCCTTTCCTGGATGAAGGGGTGGACGCTTCTGACGTGACTTGTCGGGTGTTGTATTCCAAGTATGATTGGTTCCGATTGGAGAGAATAGCAGGAACGGAGGCTGCGGCACGATTGATAAAAGCCAGCTGAACTGTGTAGACATACATCATACCGGGATTCGGCCCATATAGTCATTGTACCTCCCTATCTCTTTTGTGTTGCCTTCTGTGTGAGTGATCCCCGTAGGTAGCCCAACCTCTACGATCGGAAGATCACAGTGATTATGGCCGTAGGTAAATACAGTAGTCGCCAACCCTACCTGTTCCATTTAGGGGCCGTGGTGGATGAATATTTGTGATTGATGTATTTGAACCTCTCTAGTCTACTGTTACATTATGTCATGGGTCGATGGCGTAGCTGGTTATCGCATCTGTCTAACACTACCCTCGTAACACAGAAGGTCCTCAGTTCGAACCTGGGTCGACTCATTTTTGGAACCTGATCCCATGTTTATCCTACCCAATGTCTGAGAAGTAACTAGTACCCGTACCGAGTGTGTGGCCATTGAACGACCCCGTATGTCACTCGCCCATTTTCGTGCATGTTTCAGAGGCGTAAACATGAATAAACCACATGGAAGGTAGCTCACAGCTGGGTCACGGCATACTAATATACATCTTACTACTCTTCTAAAAAAGATCGTTTCCTCTTGGGGTATCATCCATAACCTTGAGCGGATTTCAAAACGACGTCGTCGAATCAACCTCGATCGTAGGTACGATTGATGCGATGAACTTGAGGAAGACCACGAGGTAAAAGTCTACCCGCATTCCCTCGACCTCTTCATCTTCCGGCGCGTTTTTATCATCCTTGGCTGACCCACTTGATTTCTTCGTGAATGGCCACTTCTTCTTGCTTTTTGTCGTCGAAGCGCCCGCAGATTTCTTTCGGGAAAGCTGTTCCTCCACAACGCTGTTGTTCATACGCTCTATGACCTTCTTCATCACACTCGAGTGCTTGCAAGGGTGCACAGACGCGGCCTGCAGCGACGTTGAGTGGATGAATTGTTCAATCGTGACGGTCTTGTGAGCGTGATCGGCAGAAATATCTTGGAAGATTTGTGATGGATTCAGTGGAGTTCCATTCTAATAAATGAAGGGGTTAGAAGTTTAATGAGTGGTGTAAATAACAAGGTCATATTACCTCGTCGTACCCGATCAGCCAAACACGAGGCGTCTGATAATATTTGTCGTATGTTATCATCACATCATAAGTGCGCACTTGTAACAGGTTCCCTTTCGCAACTTCGATGTTGCTAAGACAATAAGTTAGTATGGAAAATACTTCTGGGCGACAGTAATCACCTGCTATCAAGGATACCCAACGGCTTCTTGGTTGCTGTTGCCTCGTCCCGCTCTTCGAGGTCATCCTCTTCCATATCGGGTATATCATCAAGGTCAGGGGTTGCCTCCGCAGCATCTCCTCCAAGGGACATTGCGCCAACTCCCGAAGATAGATTGTTGTGATCGCCGTCAAGGTCAGGAATCTCATCTATCTCGCCAGGATTCGTTGCAGAATCCGCGTGCGATTTGCGTCCAGCGTGTGTCTCAACCCACTGGTCCGTGTCATCAGAATCATCGAATGAGAAAAGTCGTTCAGCATCCTCATCCGCATCTGTATAAGCAAGTGATGTAGCACGACGAAGGCAGGGTACACCGCGGGTCATAAGATACTGCTTATCAGCTGGTAAGAAGTCCCGAGCTTTGGAGACATCTCCTTTCTCCCTACAGCCGTAGGATTACTTGTGTGCTGGTGTTGGTGGGGACTGGCACTCACCATGACCACACTGGAAACTTATATACCAGGAAGTCACCTGCCGCCACAAACTCCTCTGACCAAGATTCGTCTGAACACTCTGAACGCGTTACTAAAGACGATCAACACTTACCGGGCGTGATACAGCCTGTCTCTTTGAACTTGCTCTCCTTAAGAACCTGGAAGGGTGATCAATAAGCTGATCTCTGGTGGACACCGAGCCATGGCAACCTACAGGACTAAGATAGTCACGGACTGCCCAGAATTGAGACTAGAGGGACAATAAGCGGTATTCAAAGGGATAAGAAACCAAGATACTTGTATGGCTTGCATAGCGGTCGATAACAGAATAAAGCAGGGCTTGGGTCGGTTGAGAAGTCCAACTTCCCTGAAGGTTGAAATCGATTTGCCTTGCGTTTCCCCACGTGCCTGATCTAACTAAATTAAGCCACTATTAATATTATCCAAGTGACGTACTTCAACAGACAAATGGGCCTCCACTCCCCAGCGACGTTCTAGGCCAGGAGGATAACGAACATGTATTCTAATATCCGAACATACACTTTCTAAACTATGTCGTCGTAAAGCTGATCGGAAGGCATGCTAAAAGCTATGTAGGATTAGGTTGTGAAGATGGTTCTATACATATCAGTGACCTTCCCAAAAACGACAGCAAATGTGCAAAGCAGTACATATAATTCTAACGAGATCAGATGGATGGATAGCAATGCGCCTACCAGTCATGAGCCCGAATCTCGGTAAGTGAAGAGGTTGGAAAGTACGTGGTATCCGTCAAAGTTGCCCACAATTATGGAGCTTTTGACTTTTTGACCTTTTCCTTTTTTTCCTTTTTATTTTTCTTCTCCTTCTTCTCTATGGGCTGGTCTGCTGCAGCTAGCGTAGACGATTCAACATCCATCGCATCCTCCGCCTTGGTCTTCTTTACCGCCGCCTCCTCTCCGTCCTCGTTCCGTTTTCTCTTTTTTGATTTGTCACTTGACTTCTTTTTGTCCTTGACCTCCTCCGTATTATCCCCAGCAGGCGCGCTAACCTGGGCATCACCCGAATTTACTGTGACAGAGGACTGGTCATCCTTCGTAGACTCAGCCTCCTTCCTCTTTTTCCCCTTCTTCTGTTCCTTGCTCTTTTTCTTCGTGTCCTGTTCAGCCGGCGCGCTCATTTCAACATCCTCAACATCGACCTTCCTTTCCACCGCTCCTCCATTTGCTGACGCCTTATCTTTCTTGTCCTTCTTTGACTTCTTTTTCTTTCCATCGACCTCACTCGGACTGGCAGGTGGAATGGCAGCAGAATCAATAGCCTCGTCCACGATTTTGGCCCTTTTAGAGCTTAGGTCTCCACTATCGGCCTGAGGATAATTAGGGAGAAAGGCTACGATGAAAATTACTAAGCAAGACTCACTATAGTATCCTCAGCAACAGTCGACTTCCGCTTCTTGTCCTTCTTCTTGTCCTTGTCCTTCTTATCCTTCTTGTCCTCGTCCTTGTTAGCTGAAGTCGATGCTTTAGCCGCCTCAGGTACGGGGGCAGGCTTGGGTTGCTCAGGCGCCTTACCCGCGGGTTTCTTCACCTGTTGCACAATAGTAGGCTGCGGAGTCAGTGCTGGGCTCGCAACTGGAGACATACGCGATGGCGTGCCCAGAGGAGTATCATTTGCCCCGGTAGCCGACGATCTCGGCTGACCCCAACCTCCCCTACCTCCACGACCCCCGTAACCGTAAGAACCACGGTGTATCGGGGGTTGGGGTGGGTAGTTATTTCGTGGCTCGAAGACGGCCTTTTACGTGTTCAGGGCAATATGGACAGGATGTGTGTTCTGAAGAGAGTGGACGTACAGTTTTAGGGCCCTTATACAGGGATTTTTCATATTTTTCGGCTTCACTGATACACTGGGTATGTCCTTTGTAATCGGCGGGGGTATTAAAGGTAGTAGAGCAGTCTATGCAGTCAAATCCTGTGTGACAGCGCGATCTATGCTGGTCCAGCTTGGGTTTTTTAACGACATCGCCGCAAGCTGAAAGTGAACAGGTTAGAACCAATAATGCAAGTGGTGGTGGTAAGATTGACCATGACACCTGTATAAATTGGTTAACAATAGTATAACCTTTAAAGGGCGACCACTCACTGGAAGGATACCATCTTTGTATCGCTCGCCCAAAGACGTCGAATTTGGACAATAACTCGTTAATGAAAGTTCCTCAATACACAACTTTTTCCAAAATAATCAGCACGTGACTATCCCTCAAATTCGATCGATCCGATCGATCGAAGTGCTTTATTAGTGCAACTGTGAACAGCTATGAACTCTGACGATATTCCCCAGGGCGCATACTCGATGTAAGGGTCCACAGTCCAAGAAGGTATATCCAAGAAACAAAATCTACAGGAAAAGATGGGGTAGTATATTCTATGTACATTCTAGTCACTGGCCTCTGAACGAGACAACCCATGTATCTGGACAAGCTGCTACGCCTTGAAGCAGCCTCAACTTCTCATAATCGGGATCTTTATCCAACCCATTGAACATCGATTTATCCCCAAGATAGTCGATCCTCCTCAGTCGCACCTCATCCTTCGTATCAGCATCCCTGCGTTTCCTAGCCGCAGCCTCTACGACCTCTCTGTGTTTCTTTATATTCAGTATCAAAGCCCACTCCGAATCCGCGATCGGATCCTGCAACATGCGATGCAAGCCCACCCAGATATCCTCACACGACACAGGCGATGCGGTATGTTCGATGTCTAGGGTCCAAGGAAAGGCCTTCGAAATGATTCGCACCTTCTTCGTTCCATTCTGCTGCGCCCAAGCATGCCGATTCGGCAAGAAGGTAGAAGCGTTCATCTCCTGTGGTGGCCTGCGGACATCGAATTGAAGTCGCGTTGTATCCGAAGCAAGGAGGGCACATAGTTCGGGGTACTTGACTGAATGGAATCCTGGACTCGGGTAAGTTTCGGGCGTTAATCATGTCCAGAGCAGTGACTCACGTGGAGGTGGATCGGGGCGATAACCGCCGTAGAACTGGGCGGCACTAAACTGTGGAGGCGTATTGTAGGCGTTGGGGTCGGGCCCAGGATTGTAATAAGACTGCCAAGGGTTTGCCCATGGAGGATTCATGATTGTTCAGAGAAACTTGCTGATGGATCAACGAACGATAGCGAGGTTCAAATATACTTTGAAGGTGCGGCACGGGGATGAGAAGAAGTGGAGAATGACGAAGCTGCGGGGCGATGCGGCTAATTTGATTGCTTAGAGCGCTTGAGTGCCAGGATGCGCTAGTGATGGTTTTGAGAGGGATGCTAAAAAAGGTCGGCACCGGTAGATGGGTTAGCACGTGGCAGGAACTGCCCTTTTTGACACTGTTAATCTATGTCACTACGGGGGAGGTTGGAAAAGTAACAAACGAGAGCTGACTCAATGAGTGAATCACAGTGATTGCATGAAAAAAATGCCGCCCGATAGAATTCCGATGATATCGAACAGTTCGGGCGTCTATCCTCCTTACGGAGTCCGAAAGATCCGCAGCGAACAGCCTTGAACTATCGGAAACGGCGAAAGGGTTTGTTTTTGATGACTTTGGCAGTTGGGACGGAGAATATAGTAGACATTCTTCATGTTTCGTGGGGAGCAAACACCAAGGAGAGAGAAAAGAAGCCCCATAGACGCGCAAGGCTAAGTATGGACTGGTATGGAACCAACTAGAAGCAGGTTGTTCGAAATTCTGCGAGCACGGGGCCAGTGGCAATGTGACATCTTCCAAGCATTGGAAGGAAAGGGCGCTTCAGTTGGATGTTATGAGAGCGGTATACAAAGAAAAGGACGTCCGACTCTGATGATCAAGTCGCGGCGTCATCCAACCGTCACCCAGCCGGGTATTGCTTACGCGATAATGTCATGTGACTAATTAGTGGTCATGTGCAACAAAGCAGTGACAGTTCCGGTTCGAAGCTTGTTGGCCAACTGAATTGAACTTTCCCAAGAGAAGTTCTTCCTTGAACTACGCGAAAACGTGGCGTAACGACCTTAAATGGGTCTTCACGAGCGTAATAAGCGGAAAACAAGGCAGACAGTAGCAGACGCGCCACTTTACGGGGTAGGACACCTGATTATAAAGCGAGGAACGTGATTGGTTGACAAAGCGTAGCCGAGTTATCGGGAGCACTTTTGAGTATTTACTATTTCTAGACCTTTCGACTGTTCCGACTCTATCCTCTCTTACACGTCGTCTCTGGGTCTGCAATGTCTTTCTCTCTTCTTCGTGCTCCTATTCGTAGGGCCGCTGTCGCTGGCGCCAGGACCGTCCCTAAGGCTCAGTTTAGGTCTGCATTCCGTGGCTACTCGACTACACCGTCCCCACCAGCCCCCAAGTCCAGCAGCAACCTCCTTATTGGATTGGGTGCTGTTGCAGGTATTGGTGGTCTTGCGTTATACTTCTACGCCGATGCCCGTGAAGCATCGACTGCGGTCAAGTCCGGAGTTCAGGCTGCAAAGGTTGCGGTCAACTTTGTCCCAACCAAAGAAGATTACCAAAAAGTATGTCACATTGTCCAGCAGTTCAGGCTCCTCTATTAACCGTTACTTGCAGGTCTATAACCAGATTGCTGAGCTCCTCGACGAGGCTGGTGACTACGATGGTACGGCCCTCTTACTTGGTGTAAGATATAGAGCTGACAGAGTCACAGACGGTTCCTACGGTCCTCTTCTACTGCGTCTAGCTTGGCATGCTTCAGGCACATACGATAAGGACACCAAGAACGGTGGAAGGTTAGTTTACTCCCATACTTTCATCCGCCTATTAACATCCCGTCCAGCAACTATGCTACCATGCGCTTCGAGCCCGAGGCTTTGCACTCCGCCAACAACGGCCTGAACATTGCCCGAGGCCTCTTGGAAAAAATCAAACAACAGAACCAGTGGATCACCTATGGTGATTTGTGGACTCTAGGCGGTGTCGCGGCTATTCAGGTATGGCGCAATATCACGGCGAAATTTCTGGATTTTCTCTGACTTATTGTTCGTGTTGGGCAGGAGATGGCTGGCCCCAAGATCCCTTGGAGACCTGGCAGGATTGATGGTTTTGCCGCTGACGCTACCCCCGATGGCCGTCTTCCGGATGCCACCCAAGGTGGTGGCCACCTTAGGAGTGTAAGCTAGCTCAGTTTTATATTGTTCAATGACTCACATCAATATGCCTTCGTTAGATTTTCGGACGTATGGGGTACGTCTACTTTCTAATGATGATTCTGACCTGGCATTAACCTCAATACCAGTTTCAACGATCAGGAAATCGTTGCTCTCTCTGGTGCACACGCTTTGGGTCGTTGCCACACCGATCGGTATGAATTATCTTTTGTATCCTCTCATTCCCCATCCTCATGTCGTCGGACAGTTCTGGATTTAAGGGACCCTGGACGTTTTCTCCGACCACTTTGACCAATGAATACTACAAACTCCTCTTCAGCGAGACGTAAGCATAGACAGCTCTACCTTCATTTATATGCTCATTGATCCCACCCCACAGATGGACCTGGAAAAAATGGGAAGGCCCTAAGCAGCTTGAGGACAAGGCCACCAAATCTCTGATGATGCTCCCCACCGACTATGTTCTCGTCCAGGACAGGAGCTTCAAGAAGTTTGCCAAAGCTTACGCTCAGGACCAGGACCTTTGGTTTAAGGAGTCAGCCCCCCTTCTCCGGTTGACCTCTATAACCAGCTAATTATATCTTTTTTGCAACTGTAGCTTCTCGAACGTCGTGTCCCGCCTCTTTGAACTTGGTGTTCCCACCCAGCAGTTCACTACCTCTGATCCCTGGGCTCTGAAGACTCTTGACGAGCAAAAAGCAGGGAAGAAAGAGTAGATTCGCATTTGCGAGTCATGGTTCGTTCCAACACAACTTACTTGAGAATATACATTCCGATTTACTAGATGGGTGCAATGCGTACTTACAAATCATTTATAGAGGATCCCGTCTACCTTACGATGCCGACAGCGCATATATTGCGTCGTTTATTCGAAGTCCCAACTTATCTACTTACTACCCACTGTTATTCTCGTGAAAAACTTTGCATCACATCTTAATCAGTGTAATGTATGTTTTGGTTGATCACAATGTTTATGTATCCACTTTTGATTAATTTTCGGCGTACTATGTTGCCGTTAGATGGTTCTGTTAATATGGATAAGTAGTGAGTCGGTGGGTAGTTCAATGGGGGGGTGTATAGTATTAGTTGACGATTTGTATGGACATGGATGGGGGGCTGATTGGTACTATGCAAGAGGTGTGCAAAAGGAAGACGGGGGTGGTGATACATAAACGACTTGTTTCCCTGATTTCTAAATCTAAACTGTCAAGTCCAATTTCTTGCAACGCCAGAACGAGGAAAAGAAGAGGCGTAATGGGGCTGGGTGTAAGAAAAGCGTGGTTGGAATGGAAGGGTGAAAGAAGGTGTGTACGCTATCCAAGCTCACGATGTCGTCGAACGCACTAGTAGTGGAGGCGGGGAGGTGGGTACATGCGAATCACTCGACACGAGAAGCTGCGAAAACCTCCTCGACACATCAGTGTCACTATGAACCCTCAGCGTCTCCTCGTATGATGGTAACCCCTGCATACTCGTCAGTGGAGGCACGCCTCCAATGAACCCCCTCGACGCCACCGCATAGTCCGGTACCTCCGTGAACGCCCTATGTAGCAACTCTGCTCCTGTCGGGTTGGGGTGCACAGGGAGTCGTTGAACAGACTGCGCACCCTCGAGCTCTGCCACGCTCTCAGGGAGATGTAACCCTGGGGCAGCGGAAGACCGAGAGGTGATCCACCCGCTGGGGGCGAACGTCGAGAAGGGCTTCATGGTGGTTGAGAATATGGAATCCATGTTCCGGCTCGCGTTCCCACCGTGCACATAAGTCTCATGTGTCCCTGAGGCGGGGATGTGAGCAGCGGGATGTGGGTGGGTGCGCTCGGGGCTTGTGGCGCGGCTGGAGAAACGGCTGAGCCCACGACTGCCTGGTCGGCTACGCCCACGGCTGTTGGTGCGGCTGAGGGGCTCGGAGGTGGGTGGGGTGTCTGTGCGTAGGCGGGGTGGAGCATCCTCGGTGAGTGAGAGAAGGAGTTCGCAGTTGACGTATTCCAGTGGTCCATTCATGATGCTTGGATCTGGCTGGTGCGGGAGGTGTGTGAGGAGGTGTGCTTCTAGGGGTGCAGGATGTCCCGAACGGGTTACAGGCCAGGTGCTTGGTTGCCCCTCGGGAGGTTGGACGGGACTCGTACCGTTGGATACCCAAGGGTTGGTGACACGCATTGTGGCAGATTCGGGGAGGAACATGTTGGCGACGCGGTCGCGGATGTGTTGGGTGTAGGAGGGAAGCTGGACGTCTTCTTCTTCCGCAGGGGGTACCTCGCCTTCGCCGATGAGGAGGCGCCGAGTGGCGGCGGAGTGGATGCGGGATTCGTTGAGAAGGCGGTAATCGAGGAGGTGGAGAGGAAGGGAGCAGCGAAGTTCCGATGTATGGCCATCAGGGTTGAGGATTCGAATGCTCCACCGGATGCGGTGGGAGACAGTGATGGGTTCCAGGCTATGCGTCGGTGTGATAGTTAGAGGGACATGGAGGCTGAGGTATGTCACTACATCGACACTTTCAGAGTCAGCTTGGGGGGTGTCGACAATTTCATCAATGGCACGATTTAACGAAGCACCCAACGATGCTGTAGTCGGGAGTGAAGCGTTGGGTATGACAGGTGTAGAAGCAGCGGAGGATGTGGAGGCTGTTGGGGTGATGCCATAAAGTGGGGTGTGTGAAAAGTATTGTCTACTCAAGCTACTCAGCGAACTAGAGCTGTGAGAGTGGTTGGCAGCTGAAAAGCCTGGTGGAGGGCTTGCCGGCGAAGCGGGAGAAGGTGGGTGGGTTAGCGAGTGTCCAGTGCGGTGATCCTCGATCTCGACGGCTCTGCCATTGACAATCTCGTGTTTCTTAGACACGACAACCCGGGTCTGTTCCTGAGCACCATTCCGAGCGTAGACCTTCGTCTGTTCGTGAATAGAGGTGTTCACACTTAAAACACAGATACCCTTAACGAGAGGGGAGAACTTGACAAGGGCGGTGAGCTTGTCGCCTGCAGCCCAGGCTTTGTGAGGAACCATGATGGAATACATGAGTTTGTCCGGCCAAGTGTTCTCGATCTCTAGGGTCTGTTGATATTCCATGGCTTCGTGTGCAAAAGATCGTATGATGTGTATCGGCAGGCCCGCATGATAGGTTTGGTTGAAGGCGAAGCCTGTGCGTACAACCTGGGCGCGTAGCTTGTACGATACCGCCGCACCACCAAAAGCAGGTGACGATATTGTTGACGGCAGGGAACCCCCGATGCGTAATTGGAAGGGGAATAGATGCCGACCGGCTTTCAGTGTGTGGCTGGTTTTCTTTTCGCCTTCCAAGAAAGACCAGTCGTGGGTGCAGACAATGTATGACAAAGGTGCGGAATTCATGGTCATACTAGAGGGTGCACATTGAGTAAGATGCTGATAGCCTTGAGATAAAGACGGGGACATACGACTCGGATGGAGGAACAGGTAAACGCGCCTTGCCCCGGAATTGAAGAGTGATTTCTTTGAGAGGTGTTGCCTCGGTCAAGTAGATGGCAATATGGCCCGAGAGACGTGTAGGCTCGACGTCAACACCGACACCCTTTAGAAAGAGATAGGGTGAGTCGAGTAGGATTTCGATGCGAGGCTTGTGTTCCTTGTCCTTGGCCATGTCGTGGTGGTGGTCTTGTGGGGTAGGAGGGGCATAAGCCAAGGGAACAGGCTCGCTGTCTATATGAGTCCCGTCTCTCGACAGGCCTCCATTTGGAGAGGAGGTTCTTGACAAGACAAAGGCCATCCTGTCAGACTATTTAGGAAAGGTGAGGAGTGGGAGGAGGTGAATAGGAGAGAGACTGACTGAATAGAAGCTAAGGGAGGAGATGGAAGATCTGGCCAAGGACTGTAAGTCTGTAACAGTCCATTTTGTGTTATCTTCGTTTTCGAACCTCAGTCACAATCCGCCAAAATTCCGCCTTGGTCATCCCCGTTCCGACGGCGCCGAACCCGGGACCAAGATCTACGGTCGATCAAAGAGGGTCAATTCGCAGCATACCCACCCTCGTATGGCATCTCACATGCTTATTGGCAACCATTAGTAACACTAGCCATCACCACATAGCCCGTTATCGATAGATGTATACACTTACAGGTGAGCAATCCCGCGGAGGTCATTCCTATTTCGACCCTTTTTTTAGACTTTCCCCACGGCCCGGCCTGCTGAGTACCCGATCGATTCCGATCAAACACAAAAAAACATTGAAATCGACAATTTGGGTCCCCTGCGGATCCCAGGAAAACGAGGGTGCTTTGAAGTGGAGCTTGCATCCAAATTGCATTCCACAGAAGTCGCAAATTGATAGATGTGATTCAATTGCTATGGGAGAGAGCATAGTGACATAGCCACCAATATCCGAATTTTGCCGAAGAAATGCCACGGAGACTCTCGCTGTAAACCTAACTCAAGATCCCGACAAGTGCGCAACTCTGGTCTGTTCCCTGGGATGAAATTGAATCCGGCTGTCCTTCTCTCGGCATGTGCATTCATATACGATTATTGACGCTTCAAAGTCATTCCAGCGCGGCCAGTCGCACTTGTCAGCAGTGGCGGATTTCTCTCATCAGCCATGAAGCGATGAATCCGTTGGCCATCATAGCGGGTAACCTTCGACCCTCCACTTACTAATGACTCTTCATATCAAATAACCTACACTGGATGCAGAGCATCAAGCAACAACTATGCGTGGTAAGTCACGTAGTTTCTTTGTGCTATATCCTTCGTTGTTGTCTGATACCCTTCTCCGGATATAGATCCAAAGCTACCACTGGTATGTACATAATAGAGTGCAAATCGCAATTTCACTGGTGATTATCAGCTGCAGAGGCTGTGCCTTAGCCCGACGGAGCAATCTCAATCTCGACTCGTTGTGTCGATCTCTGACGTCCTTTCATCCCCTTCCATACCACATCAACGGGGGTGCATATGCAGACGGGCAGGACGGCCGACGCATAAATGTGCGGTGCATATGTATAGTATCTTGGGCGTCGTATGGTGTCATTTGAGCACCAGAATGCTCGAAATTCGCCGTACCCTGAGCCCATCCTCACGACATGACAGGCGCGAAGCGGTGTCGACGTCCCTCATCGGCAGCAACACAAGCTTCAAGGACCAAGACGATATCACCGCCTCCACCGTCCATTCTCATGAACAGAACCATGTCTAGATGGTGAAAACATGTTCAAAATAGAACTGTTGAGTACCAAAGCCTCGTCACTGGCAGCCCGTCGGGAACATGGACCTACTTATGTACTAAAAAGTGTACATACGAATCTATTCATAACTGCTCCGATAAGTAACCGACTGAAATCGATGATCATGACGCAAAATGCAGTATAACATACATAAAGTAACTTCGTGAGGTTGTGAGAGCAAGTGAGAGTAAATATATGATTCTCTCTCCTCTACATGAAAAAACACCATCTTACCCACAGCTTGTAATGGTTTTATGCCTTATACAGGGCATCCAAAAATGCTGTCGCAAGCTGTCCAACCATTGATGGTCCTACGGCACTCGACTGTCCCAGCCCTGTGAGAAAGAAAGCAGGATACAAGTCAGATTTATCATGTAAGCACGAACGCGATGGGAAAACACGGAATGGAGACGGGTATGGAAGAGAAGCAAAGCTATATGGGCAAGCAGAACGAAATACAAAAAATGTCCACGCCCGTCCATATATCCATACCCATCACGGAAGCAAGTAACAAGAGAAAATAGACGAGGGATCGCAAATCACGCCACAAGGTGCTCCTCGGCGTCAAAAATGCCGGAATGGGAAGGAATCCACGATCGATTGTTTGTGGGTGACGGGAGGAGATAACGGGAAGGAACAACGGAAGGACAATGCATGAAACAGATGGAGATGCATACCGTACAGCGCGACCATCGTGCCTTTCCCAGATGGTGAAATCTTTGCTTCTTTCACCGCATCTTTAAGATCTGCGATAAAGGTGTCCACCATTGAGACGGTTAGCCGCTTATGGGGCAAAAGTGCTGGTCAGACACACGCCTATGAAACATCTCCAAACAGAAGGGCAACTCACCGTGCACGCAATGTGTACTGCAGAAGGACCGGAGAGTGCATTAAGATGCCACCCGCGTTGTGCCATCGCGTCTCCAACTTCAAGCACATTGACCTTCGGGTGCTTTGAGCCAAAGGCAACGACGGAGGCGGGAGGCGAGCCGAGGATGTAAAGTTCTGGAATGGACGACTTAATGGTGTTAGCGATGATACGTGCGCAGGTCACGATAGATCGACAGGATTCGAGGTATCCTCTGTGCACAAAAAAGTTATTAGCTGCGAAAAATACACGTGGAAGAGTCGAAAATGCTTACTCGTCACCGATGTGTTGCATGACTGCCCATGTTCCAGCGATCAGAGCACCAGGGCTACAAGGAACAGGGGATATTTAGTGGCGTTGGAGCCGCAAATAACGACCTGCGTACCGTGATCCGGAAAGACTAGGGCTGCCATATACACCACCTTGGTGTGTTATCAGCGCATGACGATAGAGGCAAAGTGGGCCATACGTACCTGACCAGTAGGGGTTTATATAATACTGATGTTTACGAAGCTCAGCGTCGCGATACATGATAACAGATGTACCCTGAAATTTGAGGGTGAGACCTGGAACTCTATAGAGCCAAAGGCAAAGTGTACCTTGGGTGCGAAACCATACTAGGGAGAGAGTGGTAAGTGGTAAGCGGACCGCAAACGCTACGCAACTAGTATTTAAAAACCTTGTGCGTATCGCAGCTGATACTCGTAACGCCAGGAACGCGGAAATCGAATGGGAGGAGCTTATACTGCCCGTCTTCACCACCAGCAAGGCCGGCGCGCTCGAGGTAGGGCATTATAAAGCTGCCTAGGCAACAGTCGACATGCATGCCGATGTTGTAATAGGCAGCAAGCTTCGCGAGGGCGGTGATGTCGTCCTGGTTGCCGTCAGGGAAGTTGATTGCAGAGCCCACAAGCTACAGTGAGATTAATGGTAGTTGATATTGTATACACTGTATACTTAGGACGATCTTACCATGATAGTGTTCGCATTACTACCATTAGAGTATGTAAGCCACATGGAGTGTAAAAGGTAACAATGATACTGACATGGCGCGTTTTACATGTTTCAGGTTAACTTGACGTGTCATAGGGTTTACTGGGATAGTATGGACCTTGATTTTGAGGTATGCTGCGCCTTTATCAAACGCAGCATGCGCAGATGAGGGAATAATCCTGAACACACGCTATCAACGGGCAAACTCGTCAGAAAGATGTGTATAACGCACATCTCAGGCTCAGTGATTCCTTTTACAGTGCGAGCCCAATCTCGGTATGTCTTCACCGCCATGATAATGGACTCGGTACCACCAGAAGTCATGGTCCCCGCACCGTCAGGGTTGCTGTAGAGTTTAAGACACATTGCAACAATCTCCGCTTCCATCTTGCGAATGGCTGGGAAGACGTCAGGGTGGAGGGGATTTGAAACGCAATACCGCTGATACGCTTCAACGATGACCTTTTCAAGTTCGTCTCCACCATCTAGAAGTAGTGATGTTAGAGCGGTTAGTAAAACAACAAGATATAGATATGCGTACGGTAGACCGCCCCCGAGAGCTTCCCCTGTCTCCAATTGGTGTTATTTCCGAGCTCGACGTCCATAACATCCATTTGCGACTTTATCCACTCCGGTGACTTCCCCTTGTCTGGTAGAGATAGATGCCGCACAACATCTGCCCCCTTTGGAACAAGTTTGTTTTCTATGTCGAGTTTGGCCTTGTTCATTTGTGCCTCTACCTTCTGTGCAGTCGCTGGAAAGCGCAGAAGTAAGTAGATGACGCGCTAGTAACCAGAAGATATAGTTTAATCATGCATTTCATTCAAGGGTATCGCTTGATCTTACCTGAGCGATCCATAGATAGAGTTCACGAGCAGTCTGCACGATTCCTCGGGCCCGAAGGTGTCGGTGTGCCTTTAGGGACTGCGTGAGCAGAACGTAGACGAAAAGTGCGGTCTTTGTGTTCTCGAGAATTTGTGATATGATAGGTGCCTTAACCAAGGCCGCAGCTTTATTGCGGATGGTGGCCATTAGCAAGGAACTCGCCAGACTCCAGGGTGTGTTGCCAGAGCCGATCCGAGTGGTGACGAATTTCACGTGGATTGACATATCGCATGGTTAATCCCTTTTGGAATCCATTTCCAAGGCGGAAGTGTGACTAATTGTGACAGTCTCGTTCCTCCTCGTTGTCCTTAAGATGAGTACTGGCGGTATGCGAATGGTATGCTTCGATCCATATATTGACGGATCAGGTAAATAAAATTCCTTCAGCTCGCACAAGAGGAGGAGAACGATGATGCGGCGGAAGTTACCTGGGGTGTGTACTCCACACGGTTGCCGTCGCTGATTGTATAGAAATTGACCAGCTGACGCTCAGAGGATCAGCAGCGCATTAACACATTCTCGAAACTAAATACGCGTGTGCGCACCCTGGAAGAGAAGCTTGCAGAACTCAAGGTAAACAGTCAGATCACCATCAACGAATAGGTATACAACATTTTGTCTAGCATGAGAAAGAGGCGCTTGATGATCTCGCCATGGAACTGGAGCTTGCAGACGAGGATGTGCCAGTATTGTGCGCTTGGATATTTGTAACATTTTTTAAGCATGTCTCATCTGTGTTCTTCAGATACAAAGTCGGCGAAGCATTCCTCCACTTACCTTTACCCGGAGCCCTTAAACGCCTTGAAAAAGACCAAGAAGATCTGGATTCACGAATATCAGCCATATCAACCTCAGCAGGGGAGTGTGAAGCGCAGATGAAAGTACTAAAAGTAACATTATACGCGAAGTTCGGGCGGGCGATTAATCTCGACGACTGATCATGTAATTTAGTTGATATCCACATGTCCTTTCAAGTTGTAGTTGTATTTCCATCACAGCTGCCTTCACGCTCAGCTTCACCCTTCTATTCGTGGTTATGATGCGCGCCTTCCATCATCTTATAGTACGAACGCTAACTATTATAGACCGCCCTCGTTCATTCCAACGAGGTCTAACAAACTTCCTGTGGGCTGTTTCGCCTCATCAGATACGAACCCAAGCAAGCTCTCGAATACCTCGTTGCGCTGGGCAAATCGTGCTGAAGTCAACTTCCCAGTGTCTGATTTTACTTCTGTTGCGCTCCGCATCTTATGCTCTAGGGGGTCTTCCATATCCTTCAGTGCATGGTCACCGACCGCCCATGCCGAGTTCCCGGTTCTATTCCCTTCAAGCTGGTTGGTCCACTTTCCTTCGGTCTCGGGCGAGTTAGGTCGGGTGCGTTTTCGAGGTGGCAAGTTATCGTCATCAGGCGATGGCTCTTCCCCGCGTGTTAGTGACAAGGATGGGTTGGGCTCTAATGATGACGGAGACAATGGAGCTTTCGAATCAATGAGATGTGAGAGGAGTGAACGGAAAATGTCCGTTTCAACAAGATCACTGTGGTCAACAACGGAAAAGACCTCTGTTTGCAGGAAGTTTAGAGCAGTGGTTGGTGGCTCGTCTTCGCACATTTCTTTGAACCTGGCTGAGCCGTGAGAGAAATTTACAAAGCTGTTGAAGCGTAACTCACTGCTGCTGGCGTAGTTTGTATGTTGCCCTACGAACAACTTCGTCCGACCCCGGCCTACAAAGTGACAAGTTTCAAAATCGGCCAAGATCCATAGAGCAGGGAAAGATCAACCTAACTAACGTCATCTGCCACAGGTCATCCATCCTCTGCTCCCTTTGGCCTTCCTCCTCGCTTCGCTCCAACGGTCCAACAACACCTGCATTTCCTCCGTGCAGAAACACCGTCTTCGTCCTCGGGTTGTATACTACCTGGTGAGCGTACCGGGGTGAGGGCTCGACAGGCTCTCCGCTCTCAAGGTGGTCATTATGTTCTACAGAGGAGGTGGGTGGTTGGGGGAGTATTTGCGTCCATGCACCCGGTGGCTGGTCATATGCGAACATCCAATTAGGTGTATCAGATGCAATGTTCGTCAGGCCACCTGGTTGTTGGGTCCGTGTCAACCCGCAGAATCTACAGTATAGAAGCAGACCATTGAGTTGATTTGGAAGAAACCAGCAGGGTCACTGGTGGTAACGGTGGAGGACACTTACATGTATAGTTCGCGGAGGTTTGGGTCAATCACGGCACGTTGTGTAAAAGAAGATCCTGGACCTCCAGCAGCGAAGAAGTTGGAGAATATCCTTGTTGTGGTGTTTGTAGCAATATCGTACGCATACATGTCGGATAGGTATCTATCTTCACGTTGTCCAGCGAAGATGAACAGCGTACGGGTGGAGGGCTCAAGGACCATTGAATGACCTATGCGCAAATCGGGGTTCAATTATATGTAGGAACACACTGAGTACAACATTGATCGTACATACCAAAACGCGGTGGGATAACTGCACCATAGGAATTGGGGCCATCTGCAGGTCTGTTGAAGTGGAATGAGCTAGGGCATTACGAGGTCAGTGGAAGATGATACTCACAACAGCAGCTTCCATTTACTCGTCCGAATGTTATAACTATACAAACCAGAATACTTGGTGGAAGACCAGTCGCCGTCCACCACTCTGCCACCGAAAACATATATAATTTGTGCATCACAGTCTAATACCATTTGTTGGTCAAAGATAAGAGGCGGCCCGCCTGACACCTACTTTTCTGGTCAGAAAAAATTCGTCGATATTATTGATGGGGAAAACGAACTGCTGTGTCAAATGCTAAAAAGTCCCACTTTCCACGGTCTGCCCCATGTGTATGGTAACGATAGAATTCGGAGCAATACGTATGTGAGGTCGTCGAGGAGTCTGCAGCATTATTATCACCAAGGGTATTCTGCCTTGAAGGAACTGGTGTCCCATTTTCGCTCTCTGGTTTTCCTATGCTTGAGTCGGAGTCGCTGAGCCGCCCTAATAGGTAGATACTCTCTGTTTTTGTATCAAAGACCATTTTATGGCAAGAGCGAGCACCAGGTGCGTTTTGCTCCTGGGAAGTACTGTGACTGAGGACATGCCATCTGTCCTCATTGATATCATAACTCCAAAAGTCATCCAGACTTTTGTGACCATCCCATCCCCCGAACAGATAGATCACCTCTTTCACGGGATCTATACACATTGCATGGCCGCCTCGAGGAGGTGGGACGTCGCCATCTGGGTCGGTGCCATGTAGCTGTTTCCAGACTGCGTAAGGTTGACTTCCTAACAAATATGAATTGCAGAGTTCGTCTTTTGAGATGGCGGTGATCAAGTTTTCGGCTTGTTTCCAGTTCCCTTGGAGAACAACGCTCTGATGTAGTTTAGTTATGTGGGGATGTTCAAACTGGAACGTTGTGCGGGATATGATGGACTCGAAGGGAGTCAGTAACCGGCGTTGTCGAAGGTGTTTAAGGACGTGTTTGAGAACAATGGTTTCACGATACTTTTGACAGGCACCTGGTCATTTCATAGTCCTGGTCGTTGAAACTGTTATTGACCAACCTCGTCATATTTTTCGCGAACTTGTTCCACATACGCCTCGTCAGTGACCCCCGTTAAGGAGATATGCCATATCGAAGTGTGGAAGCTCTGCCCATGCGCGCTGACGGCGGTACTTCATTTAAACTAAAGGATTATATAAACTTACCGAACTTACGATATTGGGACTATCTTTATGTACCGTGTTGGGAAGCTAAGACCAGCGTTGTTGACTTGCTTGACGATAAAGGTCTCGGGAATATGGTCGTTCTTCAAACCTGTATGGAGGATTTCGCTCAAGTATTCAGGTTTTGTCCCGACATATAATTTGAATTCTTTCATGTTGCAAGGATGAGCTATATTAGATAGTTAACAGATTGGTCAAGATACCAAAGAGTCATCCAGCCTACACTTGTGAAACTGACGTCCCAAGCGTAAGTCAATCTGCTACACGTCGGAAAGACAACAAAAGACACACTTTTCCAAAAGTGATGGTTTCTGCGCAAGTGGAAAATCTTGGTAAGTTGAAGAATGGTAAGATTGAAGTAAGACTACGCAACTGAGCACAGTGAGGTTTTCCAAACGAAGGAGAATCCACTGGTTCGTATTACTTTGCGAACTGCCACTCCATCTACTCGAATGATCTGTGTTCTTATCGACAAGAATGTTTTCTGCTGCATATCGGCCGCTGTGCGCAGAGGACCCAACAACTGTGTACGTCAGTGGTACAACGGGGACCTCAGGAGTGAATAGGAGGTTGGTAGACATATTTCCAGACAGGCAAGACAGAAGAAATTGGAATGTAGAATTGCGCCTTGTGTTCTGCAATCAGCTCATCGCGGTTATGCGAAGGAAGCACAAGTAGGAACAGGGCAGCGCGGGGCAACGGTTGATGAGAGTGTGACAGCTAGCACAATCAATTGTCGGCTGTCACGCTTCCCGTTCTTTAACCACTCGCTCTGTTTTCAAATCTAAGCCTTCTCTTGCATGTGGCCATGTTGCACATGGCCTTGACGGTGTTCCCATCTGCCGTATGTATGCTCGTCAATTCATAATGCTTATCGTCTTGCTTTCTTGTTTCAGGGTCCTACTTGACGCCCTGGGTTGATGTCAACTTCTTGTGGGGCCCGATAAATCCTCAGGCTGCCGAAATAGAACAGTATTGGCTAGTGCATTTAAAGCTTTAATTCCTCGAAGTTCGCAAAGGAAGAACGGTACGTATATCACTCCTCGTTTCATCGAGCATTCCTAGGCGATTCTGCAAATATCATGTCAATGTGTCGTCATATCTGCCATCGATTCACTTTGCCAACGTCAGGCATTTGAGCTGTACCACGCTTGCCAATGCCACCATCAGCATATGGTTTTTTTTTAGTTTCGGAAGCGGATTGACCTCACCCGACGTGTCGCCATCCTGTCTTCCTTATTACATTCCACATGTACGCTTCTCTAGATTCATATATATAACATGATTGAAATCTGCGTCTTCATTCACACCTTCGGGAGGTAACCACCATGAAGTCCCTTACATGGTTTCTTCTACCCTCTGTCTTGAGTGCGGTGTTAGCTCTTGGCAAGATTCCATTCTCTGACGTCAAGAAGGTATCGACTTTGCCGACTGTCGTAAACAAGTTCATCGTCGAGGTCGATAACCTGTCTAGCCTTTCAAATAAACGGTCATTATCGGTAGGTTCTCGCCATATATACAGACCTTTTATTCACTCACTACCGGCTATAGCCACATGATGCTCTATATGACTCGTTAAAGAAGCGTCGTATTGGCTTCAAAGTGAACAAGGAGTACAACACGCAAGACTTATTCGTTGGAGCCGCATTGACCCTTAACGTATGTTAAATTTGACATTCTCAAACAGGTTTAGTCTTAATTTGTAGCAACTATTCAGAATGCTGCCGTACGACCTTACATAACTTGCTCCCGAGCAAGGGCTAATAGATAGTCACTTAGGATGTTGCTGAACTCCAAAAAACACCAGGCGTCAAGGCGATTCGTCCTGTAACAAAACTCAAACGTCCCGCGTACGTGTTTTGTGCCAGTATTGCTTGGCCCTCCAACCTATGTTTCTCTCAGACCAGTCAAAGTTCATGTCGTAACAGGTCCCAATGACGCCGCCATCCCACCTGACTCTCAGTCCACGCACATCCTAACAGTCAGTCTTCATCTATTTTAATTACTCGATTCTCATTCTGCTTCTTCTCCACTGTAGGGCGTCGATAAACTCCATGCTGAAGGTCTCACCGGCAAGGGAATAAAAATCGGAATGTATGTCTCTTGATACCCACATTTTCCATTTCAGTCCTGAAATTCACTTCATCAGCATTGATACAGGTCAGACTCACTCTATCTCCACGTGAAGATTTGCTGAGAATGGCTGTCTCTGATAGGTATTGACTACACTCATCCTGCTCTCGGTGGTGCCATTGGGCCAGGACACAAAGTTATTGGTGGCTTTGACCTGGTTGGTGACGACTATGATGGTACTTGTTTCTTCCTTCTCGTTGGTGCTACAAGTTACCAACTCTCCTAGGATCAAACACTCCCGTCCCCGACCCTGATCCGTTGGATCAGTGTGCTGGCCATGGAACCCATGTTGCTGTAAGCATCCAAAGAAACAGCTTCTCCTCAAATGTCGACTTATAATACCGTCGCAAAGGGTATCATCGGTGCCGACCCCAATAACCCCTTTAATATCAGTGGTGTTGCATATGGAGCTTCTTTGTCCTCTTATAGGGTGTTCGGATGTGTTGGTTTCGTCACAGATGATGGTTTGTTGACCAAGCTACCACCCATCTGAAATCTCAGTTTTCTGACTTTAAGTTCTAAAGTGCTTGTTGACGCCCTGTTGCGCGGCTTTCAGGATGGGCAGAACATTCTCACTCTCTCCATTGGCGGTCCGGATGGGTGGACGGAGTCATCAAGCGCTGTTGTTGCAAGTAGGATTGCCGCCACAGGAAAAGTTGTAACAATCTCTGCTGGCAACGACGTAAGTAAGATGATGGAATGTTTTGTACTCCTTTTATACCTATACTTTAGGGTGATTCTGGATCATGGTATACTTCCAGCCCAGGAAATGGTATCAATGTCATCTCGGTAGCATCCCTCGACAAGCAAGTCCCTGAGCTCTTCCTCCTCTTATCTATTGGACTAATGGCTCCTCAGCACTGTTATTCCACTACAGAATGCTACTGTTGGTGGTGTTGCACACAACCCAATCACCTACTTCCAAACCTTTCCTCTAGCTTTCCCTGGCCCCTTCCCGATCTACGCAACCTCCAACGATACGACTGTAGTTGATGATGCTTGCAACCCCCTTCCCGATTCTACCCCAGATCTTTCATCATTTCTCGTTATCGTTCGTAGAGGTACCTGCACTTTTGTGAGTCCCCCCACTTAGGTTGATGCACAAATGACTGACTTCCCGTCCTTAGGTCCAAAAGCTTGATAACATCGCAGCCAAAGGCGCGAAAGTTGCGTTCATCTATGAGTAAGTCCATTCAGCAAGTATGCATGTACCGCGATTGTTTGATGTTTGTATAGTAATGGCAGTGGATTTGCTGGAATTGAGGTCGGCGAATTCCCGGCCGCCCTTATTCAACCTGCCGATGGTATATTCGTGAGTAATATTGACAATATCGATTCGAGTTCTTGGCTTCATGTGAATTTTCATAGCTGGTTGAACAATTTGTCGCTGGCGCTCCTGCGACAGTCTCCTTCCCCCAAGCGGGTGGCTCTACGGACTTCCCTGATCCTGCCGGAGGTCTCATTTCGACTTTCACCAGGTCTGTTCATGTATCGCTTGATTCCTTCCATGAATCTGACCACCGTTCAGCTACGGTCCTACAAATGACTTCTACTTCAAACCATCCGTTGCTGCTCCTGGAGGAAACATTTTGTCCACTCTCCCGACCACTCAAGGATCTTACGGTGTCGAATCCGGAACATCCATGGCTGCACCGTTCGTAGCAGGCAGTTCTGCTTTGATTCTCGCTGCCAAAGGTACATCGGCTTCCGTGGGCAAGGCTGTTCGCTCCCTCCTCGAAGCAACTACCCAGAGGATACCATCGAGCCACACCGACGGTGACCCTCTCCAGACCTTGGCCCAGCAGGGTGCTGGTCTTGTCAATGTGTATAAAGCGATTCACACCACTACCACCATCTCTCCCACGCAACTTATTCTCAACGATACTGCCCACTTCGTGCCCCGGTGTGTTTCCTTCTTTTCATTCAACGTTGCCAAAGCTAAAGCCTCCTGATAGGCAATCATTCACTGTCAAAAACGCTGGAAAAGCATCCAAGAAGTACACTGTCAGTCACATCCCCGCTGGAACTGCTCAGACAGTGTCACCTGTACGTACCTATCGAAAAACATCCTCTTCCTAAACAACGCTCACGTCTAACCGTTAGGGCACTATTTTCCCTGCCCTTGGCCCCATCCCTCTCACCAACGATGCGGTGTCAGTAAGCTTCTCAGAAACGCACTTCACCGTTGCTGCAGGTGCTTCGCATACAGTTGTGGCTTCATTCTCTCTCCCTCACGCAGATGCATCGACATTCCCTGTGTACTCTGGATTCATTGAGATTACCAGTGGTTCTGAAAGTGTTCATGCCACCTATCTCGGTCTTGGTGCGTCTCTTAAGGAGAAACAAGTCGTCGATAACACCGACTTTTTCTTTGGCTTCCCCCTCCCCGCTATCCTGGACGAGTTTGGTAATGTCCAAGAAGACCCCACAAACTATACCTTCGTTGGCGATTCCTGGCCGGGAATCTTGTATCGCCTGGCCTTTGGTGCACCCGTCTTCCGCGTAGATCTCGTGGCCTCTGATATTTCACTCACTGGCACTCTGAACTCACGTGCATTACCTCATGCTGGACCGTCTTTCACGTTCCCACACCCCACCAAAGGTAGCGGCACATTTGCACAGGTTAAAATCGTTGGTTCCATTGGCGAATTCGATTTCCTCTCCCGTAACGACGAGGTAATGCACGCTCTGACATATCTATTGTAATTTTATGATTGACATCTATCTCTCTTTCCACTATTACAGTTCGACGACAACCCATTCGGCCTTATCAGCGTGGAAACACCAACCTTTGCGAATGGAACTACAATCCCTAATGGTTCGTACAGATTCTTAATCAGGGCCTTGAAAGTTACGGGCAACCCTACGAAGGAAGAGGATTACGAGAGTTGGCTCAGCCCTATCATCGGGGTGACAGTGTAAAGTTTCACCTGAATGAAATTTAGGATACATGTAATTTATTGGGACTTTAAATGGACTTAGTTTCGCTAAGTACCGGGTATTCCTGGCACCTCTCGATACCAGGACAGCTGCATCGAATGGATCAGAAAGCCTGATAATCGTTCGTTAACATCTCTACAAGCCACGAAGACTTTGATGCCCGTCAGATTGTCCGACCGACAGTACGCGTCAATCACCCAAGCTTATCATCGAACCACGTTGATGGTGCAACAAATGAATCCAAAGGAAGTAACTCAACAACGGAACAGGAGAGATGGGAAGTTTCTTGCTTATTAAATGCAACCGAGAGCCATACAACGCGCTACACAAACTAGACTGGAGGATAGATGCTAATCGAACACAACACAAGAGTGGGTGAGAGAGAGTGGATGGCAGGCGTGGAACGTGGACAGCAGGAGTGATGTTGAGACAGAGAGCACATAATGAATGTGGGCTGTAAAAAATGACATAAAAAATTGAATGAAAGAAGGATGAGGATGGACAGATCTTATGTATAATGAGGCAGAGCTCGAAAGTGAGAAAATTTGTTATATACTGACTATTGCAACACAGGGAAAACGGTAATAAAATCGGAAAAAAAACAAGATACAGGGAAGAAGGTGGAGAGGAGGTGGGCAAGCGGGTTTGAGGTAGTTAGCCAATACACCAAAGTCCTTCCAACATACATACACTGAGATTGTATCGAGTGTAAGTATGGATGAACAACGAGGGTGGCATGGACAATACGGGAGGAGGGAAGGCGGGAGAAACGTATGACCCAATGTTCGTACAACACACACAATAACCCAAACATTCAACCTAGAGCTTATGAAAACGTAGGCGGTGGTCTTTGTGGGTTATCTCGCGGTGGTTTCACGCGGAACTCAGCAGCAATCAATATATGGCTATCAGTAACGGACAAGTGATGGTGAAATCAGCACTCAGTCAAGAAAAAGTAGAAACACTACGTACTCTGCCGGGAAATGGGCATTCGGGAACCCAACAACCTTCTCCAAGTATCCACGGTCGACTTCCTCGAGTACAGCATTAACTGCCACCGTCCCACTTGAATACCACACATAGTCAAGAGAGCCCTGGAAGCTCGGCGTATAATTTGTGAGCGGATGTTCTCCTGCACCTGGTGCTGCGTAGGCGCTCTTCAGGCCAAGTCGGTGCCGCAGACCCTCTGTTGTGTACTTGCCATACTTGTGAGACATAAAGTCAGGGTGTGTGGCTGACAGCTGCCCCGTTGAGAGGAAGTCGTACACGCCCGATTCCGGCACAGAGTTGAAGTCCCCACAGATGACTAGTGGGATCTTCGTTCCGTCGGAATAGCTTGGTGCCGGACGTGGTGGTGGTGGCTTCGACGTTGATGCAGAGGCATGATTTATATCTCCACTACCTCCACCCGGGTCAGGCTCGTCGCTACCGGTCGTTTGGGTGGCGGAGGGCATCGGCGGCGGTGGCGGAGGGTACTTTGCGAAGTTGTGGGCAATCTTCTCGACCTCGTCTACCATGAGGGCGACCTGCACCAGCTTCACATCACGGAAGGTAGGGTCCCAATGGATATGGACGTTGGTGATAACGAACCGTGTTCTGGTTTGCTTGTCCTCCATGAGACACACGACGGCTATACTGTCCTTGATGAGGACACGGTTGAACATGTCGTCTGTCTTCTCAAAGTCTGGCCGTTGCATTGCAACGGCGCTGAACTCGATGAGCTGCTTCTCTACAAGAGTGTATCTGCCAGGAGGTTAGCACTGCTACTGGACACAGTAATCGAAAGTGAAATATAACAGGGAGTCGAAAGATAAGGAGAAGCAACACACCTAGATTCCTTGTAGAATATGGCGCACCCGTCGACCTGCCTCCGCTCAGAATCCTTCATGGTCTTGTATCTTGACTTGGGCCAATGGACCCCAGCGTAGTCATGTACCTTGAGGTTCTGCAAAAAGTAGTCCTCATACGCTGCAATATCCACCTCCTGTAAACACACAAAGTCGGCATCATGATGAACGAGTTCCGTCAGGATGATCTCTTTGCGATAGTCCCATGTCAATGCCCACGCAGGAGTGTACCCATACAAACGTTCTGTTGCATACTTCTCACAAAGAATGTTGTAGCTTAGAACACTGAACGTTTCTGCATTTGGATCCGAGTGCAGAGCTTCTTGTTCTGCAGCCGATAGTAGGTTCTTCCATGTCCGTTGGGGTGGTGGCGAAGGCACCGGACATGAATCCCGCAAATATGAAATAAGTGCCTGAGTCCCGTCCTTCTGTACGATGTTCTTCATATTAGCGTCGAGGGGATTCCCTTCCACTCCAAGTGTCCTCAGTTGATGTAACGTGCCGAACTCATGTGGAATGGTGGTGATGTGATTGTCGAAAAGATAGAGTTCCTTCAACTGGGTCAACATCCCCAGCTCTACCGGAAGAGTCGTGAGGCTGTTCCCCGAAAGGTCCAGGAGTTCCAAGTGCCGGAGCTTGGATATTTGAGGCGGGATAGAGGTTAAGGTGTTGTGATTCAGATACAGGTTAAGGAGAAACTTGAATGAGAAAAGCCCAGATGTGGGTGGGATGGTCTTTATGTTAACTCCGCCCATATCCAGTGAATTCCAAGTGCTCTCTGGTAGCCGTATCGAAGTGAACCGCGGAGCTTCAGCAATTGGTGCCACTGTGGATGATGGATGGTTCACGGCTCCAGCGCCACCGGGTGACATGTCTGAGAGGTCGACAGCATCAGGATCTTTTGTTGTCCCATTCACCTCTTGCGTGGGTTTGACGAAATTTGGATTTGTTATGGGGATCGCCGATTTAGGAACGGTCCGAGAAGCCATTGCGCTTGCCCGGGCTCGATGGTGAGGCGAGCGCGATGAACGAATCATCTAGCGGCCATGACGGTAAATTAGGCAATGTTGAGGCAACTAAGAGATCAAAGACGCACCTCGCACTTCAAGAGCTGCTGCTGCCAGTGGGGAGATATTATCTGAGCGGTGACACTGGCAGGAGAACCCTGCGAAAGGACATGTTGTTGAAGAGAGTGGCCGTTCGGTGGTGAAGGATAGTGGGAAAGCGAGTTCTGGTGGTGATGATGCTGCATGGGCATTGGATGTGGATGGTGGTGATGCTGAAGAGGATTTACACTGCCATTGGTGTAGAGCGCATAACCGGGTGACGGCGGGGGCCCCACGTTGGGCTGGGATCCTGGAGGCCCAAGCGCAGGATGGTGGGGCCGTGGCCACGATGACTGGTCATGGTGAGTCGCTAGCTTGTGTGCTATTCCAGGGGATTGCTGAGGATAGTACATCGTACCAACGAGCTTTGATGCTTGCAACTGGCCACTGGAGCACTGGCAAGGAAACGAGGGCCAGGAAAGGGGAAGGACGGTGAGGAAGGGGGGCTGGGCGCTGTGGTCGACGGTGTACTCGGCAGGGTGGAATGGGCTCGACGCTGTTGACTCCAACGAGTAGTACAAAGACCGCGTCGGACCTGGGCCGTGGGAATATTGACAAAGCACACGTGATGTCTTACGACAATTGAAATTCGCCGACACAGCCGTCAGGGTCGGCCATAGTGTCGAGCTCATTATTTTAGCTTAGCCAACGTCCACGAGTACCGTCGAATCTACTTGGGGTCCAATATAAGTATCTACCACTGTTATTATACGGCATTCACCTAGTCGATCCTATATATCATCTGATTCTTATCCCAATCCATCTTGACCTCGTACCACATTCATCTTCAACTCGTACCATCATGGCCCTCTTCCAAGCCACAGCATCTGCACCCGTCAACATTGCATGCATAAAGTCAGTGCTACACTAATACTAGTTTATTTACCACTGATCGCTTCTCCAGATACTGGGGCAAACGCGACACGAAACTTATCCTACCTACTAACTCTTCGCTTTCAGTGACCCTTGACCAAGATCATCTGCGATCGACAACAACATCCCGAGCTGATCCATCTTTTAAAACAGACAGGCTATGGCTCAACGGAAAGGAAGAGGAAATTAAAGACGGCGGGCGCATGTCGACCTGTATCGCTGAAATGAAGCACCTTCGGAAAGAAGAGGTCGAAGACAAACAGCCCAACGAGCCCAAGGTGAACTTGCCAACTACAAAACTCTATACTACGTTCTCAAAAACTCACCTTCGCCTTAGATCTCGACATACTGCGTCCATATCGCGTCATTCAACAACTTCCCTACCGCTGCTGGACTCGCATCTTCCGCGTCAGGATTCGCCGCCCTCGTAGCCTCCCTTGCCCAGCTCTACAAGCTCCCTGTCTCCCCGTCTACCCTTTCACGGATCGCCCGTCAAGGCTCTGGCTCTGCATGCCGCTCCCTCTTCGGCGGCTTCGTAGCCTGGCAACATGGTACCAACCCTGACGGCTCCGACTCCCTCGCCGTCGAGGTCGCCCCGCAATCCCACTGGCCAGACATGCATGCCCTCATCTGCGTAGTCTCTGACGACAAGAAGGGCACGTCCTCCACCAGCGGCATGCAGCGCACTGTCGAGACCTCTGCCCTTCTCCAGCACCGCATAACTCACGTCGTCCCCCAACGCATGGCTGCTATTTCTGCCGCTATCCTCGCACGCGACTTTGACACCTTCGCGGCTATCACGATGGCCGACTCAAACCAGTTCCATGCCGTTGCGCTTGACACCGAGCCGCCTATATTTTACATGAATGATGTGAGCCGCGCGATTATTGCGCTCGTCGTGGAGTACAATCGTGTCAGCGTTGCCAAAGGCCAAGGGCTCAAGGCGGCATATACGTACGATGCCGGCCCAAATGCGGTCATCTACACACTTAAGGAGAATGTCAAAGACATCGTAGAGCTCATCGTCAAGTATTTCCCACAAAAGGAGGGCTCGTTCAAGGATGTTTTCGGGCTGTTCAACGGGGCTGATATCACTGCAACGGAGGGTAAGGTCGTTGAGGGCTTCAACGAAGCTGTAGCCAAGAAGTTCGAGGTAGGCGCGGTGAAGGGGTTGATCCACACCAAAGTTGGCGATGGGCCACGGGCATTGGCTGCGGGAGAATCGTTGTTGGGGGATGATGGGTTGCCAAAGACTCTGGCAGCTTAAGAGGGCTTTTATACCTAGCTTTTTATTTGGAATCTAGACGGCTCCGGCACATGCCATTTTGGATTGATGCCGTATATCTGGGCTGTGCGTGGTGACTGCGTGTACGCACGCGGGTCTGGGTGCCAACTTAGATACTTCTTGCAATCATCATCTACCAACTATCTACCTGGATTGACAGAGAGTGCAGTGATTGTTAAGGACAACTTCTATCCAATGAAAGGCGTCCGCTCATATTGGAATGTGTCTACCTGAAAAATACCGGAGATGTCGGTGATCCTTAGACATAGGATACATCACCACAATTATCTAGATCTAGTACAGACCGCGGTGATTAGCAGCGTAAGAAATGGCTGCAGCATTGGCGTCACACCGTCATCGTCATAATTATTAGGTGTTAGACAACGAGATACGATGACGACGGAGAGTTGAAGGCAGGTTGAAGATGGAAAAATCTAGGTTGAGTGCGAGGTCAGAGAGAAAAAGAGGAACAACTCTTCCGTCACTGAGCCTCTGGATATAAATGGATTTTGAAAATCTGTTTTTCCCTGCGATACTATTCGGAGGTGAAGCAATCAGCTGTGATACATAGTTGCGTTTTATATGCAGGCAAATAGAAGTAAAATGGGAAAAGATAATGACTTGGAGCTACTCTGCAGCGCAGGCCATGTGACTTTTGAATTTCTCAAGTGCCCTCCTTCATCATTCTCATTCTAAGGTTGCTTAGAGCGTTCATGACATTTCGGATTATCAATGCGACCAAAGGTCTAGCGTCCTTTCGTGGAGCGTGTATACGTTCAAGTACTTGTCCTGTATTACGCCAGCCCTTTGACCGAACCTGGCTCTCTATCCGACTGAACTCTAGCTCAGCGCCACCACCAGACTCTTTAAATGGAGCAGCTCAAGAGGTAGCAGGCGAAACCTTACCAAGTCGCGGAGGTGATACACAAGAACCGACCACCAAAGAAGGCGTACCGGAAGATACGCCAGTAGAGGGCCCTCATCGTGGGTTGCAAGAGTATTCGTCCACGAAACACTAAATTCATTGGCATTCAACCTTCACAGCCATAATTTCGCTGATAAAGCAAGCGACGCTGCCCGTTAGCCCCTTAGAAGACAAGAAAGATGTCCAAGAGACATCGGGCAAAAGTCAGGTTTCACTAAGCAACGAAGGCGTTGTCAAAGAACCAGGTTTTACTGGGGAAAAACCAAAAGAAGATATAGCAATACAGGCTCTTAGAGAGGTACTAGGGGGGGAGTACGGTACTAACATTGCTTCGGACATTTGGGGAAAAGGTATGTCAGGATGATGTACTACCTCGGAAGGCTCATGACTTGTGCTACTAGACCTTCCAACGCTACCTTTAGCAACTGGGTATCCAGCTCCGTGGTTTACGGCAGAAGATTTTGAGACCTATATCGAACCCCTCTACTCGCGTGGCTGGGGTTTAAAGCTTCACAAAGAGGAAAACACACATGGCGGCAAAGTATTTTCTTCGGCCCTCGTTGCGATATTCATTTTGAAAGGCTGGAACGACCTGACAACGTTCTATACGAAAATTGTTACGCTTGCAAACCGAATGAAGGTATACTTATTGCTCTCTCTATCCTCTTACTAGCACCGTGAATCTAACTCTACGCTTCCACACCCCAGCATCATCCCCATTCTATACACATAAAAACTGCAGAGCACAACACCGTGAGGATTAGGATGGAGCTAGAAACGCACAGCGCCCGCCGAAACGATTGGACCCCCGGAATCCCCAAGATGATTAACAAGAGCCGACATTCAGCAACAATCCCAGGAGTGACAAAACGAGATATACGTCTTGCATTGACAATAGAGAGACTCTTCACAATCCTGTACAAGTCAGAGAAAGGATCGAAGATACCATGCACGATCTACGAACAACCAAATGCGCAAACTATCCGCGAACACTTCAAAAAGCCCATCCTGAACCCTTCTCCTTCGACGTGTCACGAGTGCGGCATAGAGCACTCCGTTGCCCAATGTCCCAAATTTCGCAATCATAGATCCATTCTTACCATAAAAGAATGTCCAAAGTGCGGAAAAATGCATGGACCGATGCGCCAGTGCCCCAGCTCCAAGAAAAGTACGCCGGCACCGGTGGCACCTTGTCCGAATTGTGGAGGTAATCACTGGCTCGTCGACTGTCGTAAACCACAGCTTCCTCCAGGAGAAGCGGAGTCGTATATGATCCCATTGGTGCGTTTCTATGTTCATAAATCATCATACGCTGTTGCCCTGAACTGTCCGTTCACGCATATACAGCCATTGTCGGCGACAAAGCCTACGGAAAGCACATGATCACATCGGCTTCCCTGGCGCGTTCGAAAAACGAGGTTTCCTGTGCCTCCTATGTGCTCCCCTTCCTCAGGGAGTATCGATGACGCTCACCTATACGATTTCAGCAATCCCCCCGACTTTAAACTCACTAGATGATGTTTTTACCGAGGCTCCGCACGGTTCCCCGGGAGACGTTGAAGGAAAAAGGCCGACATCGGTGTATGCATATACCACTATAACAGGACTGACTCCTCGTTGTTCAATAATACAAAAGTTGCGTTATGTCCACTTTCGAACTCTAACATGGCTTAGATCTCTCATCAATGTCGTTTGGCATTCGTTTGGCGTGTCATGATGGTCATTGAGAATCCAAAAGAAATGGCAGGTGTGATATACAATTTACAAGAAAAGTTCCAATACATACAATGATTGTTCCTCTGCCTCGATACCAGTACAAGTAGCAAAGATCCCAGAGAATGCACGATTAAAGGCAACGCGTCAATGATCCACAGTAGACTCAGTTCCTCAGAAATGCGTTTATCCCCAGATAAACTGTCGTAGTTCCTTCAGAGCTTCGGCTGACTCGGGAGGGAATTCAAAACTATCTAATGCAACGTCCTGTTCCATGTGGAGGGTGCTGGTTGTGCCAGATAATGGGCTGACACCCTGTATCTGTGCGAACTTCAAGACAGCTTGCTCAGGTGTAAGCCCTGTTGTACTCGCCAGGGCGACAAGGGTAGGGTGATTAATGAGGGATGGGGAACCAGATAATGTCCAAAAAGACCTATCAGATGGCAATCGTCAATGCTCCAGAGCAAATCGATGGCGCGGCACGCACTCGTAGAGAACATCGTTCACGATACAATAGTTGAGGACTGTTCTGTCCCAATCATTCTCCTCATACCATCGATTTTGTACGATCTGAACCTTTCTTTCTCGACTCAATGCATGGAGGAGGTTGATGTCGTAGGCGTTGCAGATCCCGATCATACCAACTTTTCCTTCGTCTTGAAGTGACTTTAACACACGCCACGCTTCGAGAGTTTGCTCCAGTGTCTTGAGCGGAGAGTGGAGAAGATAGCTATCGATGTAGCTTGTTTTCAAATTTGCTAGAGATCTGTAGAAAGAAGTTTGGATCTGTTCACGGATCGAGTCACTGGGGTTGTAAGGAAGCGGAAGCTTGACATCTTGGCCTTTCATCGGTGTGTATCTGATAAGAGTAAAAGCAACTTAAGTTGCAGGCGATGTATATTGAACTCACTTCGTTTGTAGCCAAATATCATTCCGTGCAATACCATGCTTCTTGTGGAGTATTTCTAAAGCATCCCCGACTGACTCCTCCCTTGATCGTTACGCTTGGAGTTCGCCACAAACTCGAAGATTTTGAAGTGCTTACCGATAATGTTTGGGTTGACATGCTGATCGAACAGGAAATAAGTCGCCTATGAATGAAAGTAGTGATACTAAGCGCTAACCCGTATCGATCGCACGAAATCCACTGAGAACAGCATTGATCACTAACGCGGCTGTTTGATCCTTCTTCCTAACGTCCCCCAAGTTTGGTTCAGCCTCCAGCTAAAATTCGACGACGTGGGTACCAAGCAGTTCCATAAATAATCTTGGGCAAGAATTCCAGTGGCATGACGAACAATTGGCGAGTGGCGTAAATGGTCGTTGTTGAAGTTAAATGAGAAGAAGTGTTTGATGTGTGACTAAGCACCTTGAACTTGTTTTCAACAATTAGTTCATCTTTTCAAGGAAAGTTCACCGCCCTACACGGTCCACTGTATTGAAGGTCCCAGTCGAAAAGACCTTCCCACAGATGACAAGTGTTTTGATTCCCCTGACTCTCTTTGGCTGGGTAGAACACTCAATGGGTACCCTATTTGGCAGGCCCGCTCCGCTTTGACCATGGCCATTCCACAGATCCTCAGATCTCCTTCCCATTTGGGCACCATGTATTTCTTTTGGTTGAATAACCACCCCTCTGCGCTTTGTCCAGCGTGTGGGCCTGCGGCTATATCCTGGCCCCATTAAATGTGCTTGCTCCTTTACGCCACCTGGTGAACGCTGCTTTGGCCTCTATTGATTCCCAATCAAGTAATAATGCCCTCAATGGTCTCTAGCCCGCTTTGATACAATTGGGCTATTTAATGCTCCAATAATAGGTCCTCGTTCAGTAAATCTCAGTACCACTGCAATTACTGCCCATCGAAACTATGGCGTCCTACCCCTCATATCCACTCTCCTCCTCCTTGCGGAAGTCGAGGTCGTCTAGCTCAAATATTTCTCGTGGAATATTTTCCCTGAAATCACGTTCACCATCACCAATGAATCCTCGCACTTCATCTTCTATGAAACGCCCTCCACCTTCTTTGAGGGAACACTCTTGTTCTCCAATGAAGCCATGTTCGATTTCCTCACCTATGAGGCTACAACCATCTCATGGTCATCAATCTCGCGATAGAAAGCATCGGTCGATTGGGGGTGCCTCCTTCGATTCCATTCATGGGTCAAGTGGCGTCTTACTCAAAGACTGCTTGTACGGCAACCCATCCGAGCACGTCCAAAATTTCGATCAACCGATTATACTGCTGCTCCCGACTGCCTTACACAAGGCGGCCTTGGATTGCCCTGAAACTCAATTCATCGTTGACGTTAGTAAATCCAGTTTTTTATAGGAGTATCGTGGGTGACACAACATCGTACAGTGGCCTGGATACAACCATCTCGACATTTGTTACGATTTTAGATTCAGGGCGACCGATAATGACCTGCTCACTGTTGGCGAAATGGTCAAGCAGATCGCAGAAATATATCAGTGGTGGTACAGGGTGAGTTTCTCTTTACAAGCGAATCAATTAAACCCCTCTTCTAAAAGCACCACTTTAGAGGAATCACGACAAATTCCGTGACACTCATGGCGCCACGCGCGTCGGCCCTAAGCACGCCAGCTACGAGACGATGCGTCTTCGCGAGTTGACTTTAGTTCCTTCGTCTTCCAATTTGTGGAAAGCTGTGGTGACACATTTTTAAGCCTGAGGTTACTCTAAGAGTCACTTCACGAACCGGATGTAAGACTAATAACCAGCGGCCGGTAGATGCAGCGGTTTAATGACAATATGAATTATTATGATTATGTATATAGGTGATAATTATGATCTAGCATTTAGTTGTGACCAAAGAACTTTGAAAAGACCGATTGCCAGCATATCCATCAGTTCCTTGTACAACTCATTGTAAAACTTGCAGTATGTTGCCATGAGGAGTTTTAGTTTCACAGTGGTTGAGTCAATTGCTGACGAAAGATGTGTCCTCAAGCAGTCCAACACTCTGATTACTCCATAAGAGGTTTATAAGCCTTCCAAGCTGATATAGACCTGAGTACATAGCGACCAAGTGATACTACTAGGAATGGTTATTACTAGCAAGAGGCTCGTTCACAATTGGATGGGGCAGATTTGGTCAGGAAGGAGTTGACGACAACTACGAATCAGTGAGCGGGGAGCAAACGAATGAAAAGTTATTCTTACGTTCCACCGAGTCCAGGCACAACTGGTGCGCAACAACGCCAGTTTCCATACTTGGGACCTATGGGGAAAAAAGGTGAGCGGTGTACAATCATAATTATATTCATGACTGGAACCCACATCCCTATGAAGACAAGAAAATGAGATTGAGTGTGGAAAAAAAAAAAGAAAGAACATACCACACCGGCAGGACCTGTGTTCAACGGAAGAACGTGATAGGATTAGCGGCTTCTTCTGAGTTTATCCATACCAAGGTGTACGCACAATAGATGACAGCGTCTTTAGCTTCTGCTGCAACGTTTGGTGCGGCCATGACTGTGGTGGCAAGGCCAAGAAGCAGTACAACGGCGGTAGCTCTGAACATAATGGTGAACAAAAAACTGGGTAAAGAAAAGCAGGTAATGCTTTGCACTTAAGATCACAAAATTACTGGCCAGCTTTATAGGCGGCTGGGTCAGTTTTTTTTGTCCCATATTGAGGAGCCCGGTAAGATCGAGTTGTAGTGAGACCTGTCACAGTGTAGAATGAAGGGCAAACCAATAGCTGCTTGGGGCTGAGGCGCCTGAGACCGGTAGTTGGGCGTAGATACTGCGCGCATAAGTTATGTCCCATTCGCCACTGCTATACGTAATGTCTAGATGACTGTCACGCTAAGAATGTCTAGCAGTCCCCTGTGAGGCTCCCGTATTGATTAGATACAGACGGTCAAATATATGTCCGTATCATTGTGAAGACCGTTTAAAGCACAGATGCTAGAGGAGTCGCCGACTCAGTCGACAAGTGGCAGTACGGGTGACAACTTGAGGTTAGCAGATGTTTGAGAGTGCGCCGTACGATCCGAACTGGCGCATTGAACATGGTTTAAAATAGCAAGGCCCTCGTGGTAGGAACGGCGGAGGTTCCTTGGGGCAAAGGCCTATAACGGCATGCCGTTGTGGCTGCGCCCGTTCCAATGTCAGTTGCTGTATCAGAGACCAAGTCACCAATAACTACTAAGAACGGCAGTTGAACGTTGATAGCTAGTTTTTGGTTATAAACGGTGCCGCGATTATGGGCTTCACTGAGGTGAACTCGCTCGGAGTGAACGATATCTGTTTGGGTCAATCCAATCAGAACTGGAAGTTGTGGCAAAGAGGCATTCAAGTTGGTTACACAACTTGATTTGGCATCCGAAGCTCAAATTTGTTCCTATCATGGAACAGATAGTGTAATAGGCACAGACAATGCAGAAATTTGATTGTGGCCGCGAGCACGGGTATAGTAACGCCCGGGGCAAAATCGGAACTTGTCAATGGTTCTTAACTTGAGAAACGTGTTCTAACGTGTTTGAAGACATTCGAGTTCTTCGTCGTAGGCTCTATAAACAATTTTCACGGAAAAAACTGGCCCCATCGTCTTGGATACTTCATGGGAGAATAGTAACGCATGTCCCTCCTTCATTCTCTGGTCTGTTAAAATAAGATACGTAGCTTTTGCTCGTAATTCCAAGTCTTCGTAACTAAGGTTATTACTAGTCCAAGTTCCATTTACAGTCAGAACGTGCAGAATTGGTCAGGGGCAAGTTGACGACAGCTAAGAAATAGTGAGCGGTGGACACAGAAACCGGGCACAATATCCTTACGTTCCACCGACTCCAACTAGAAGCGGCCCACAACAAGTCCAGTTTCCATACTTTGGGCCTACGAGGAATGATGTGAGCAATATAGAACCATAGCCAGAATTATAGCCTAGTCGCACATTCATCCTACAGCGCTGGGAATTGAGATTGTATCCAAAAGTAAAGAATAGAAGGAACATACCTTGCCATTGCCACCTATATCCGGCGAAAGAAACAGTCAGCGACGACTCCCAAGACTAGCTGAGGTAAAGAGTACATACAGTGGAAGACATGGGCAGCGTCATTAGCTTCTGCTGCCACACTTGGTGCAGTGGCGGCAGGGATAACGACAGAGGCAAGGAGTAACACAACGGCGTTAAAGACGGTAGCTTTGAACATCATAATCACGCTGAAGTCTCAAAGAAAGAGAGGTGATCGTTTGTACTTGAGTTTGCAAGATTATATGGTCAGCTTTATGGGCGGAGCATCGACCCTTGTTACTGTAAAGGGTGTCTTGGCTTTTACATTGAGGAGCCCGGTAAGATCGACCTGTGAGGAGTCCTGTCAATATACGCAATGAAGAGCGGACCAAAGGCTGGTTGGGGCAGATCAATGGGGCGCTTCAAGGAGCCCTGAGTTTGCCTTAGGTAGAGACACTGCCAGCTTATGTCGACAAGAATCACTGTCCGTTCAATTTGGCACTAGTCATCCTAAACCTTATCCGTTGCAAGTTTCCTACCGCAGCTGCTTGGGTACAATACCGAGGTCCAGCGGGACGGTCTAGAGGCCATTGTGAGAATTTTCGTCAAGTCAAAATGTGCAGGATGATGAGCCAGTGGGAATTTGAGAGGCACATTCCAAATCGAATCGGAATGTTTGCGCGGTACCCGTGGTAAGGGCAAGAGGTTCCTTGGAGTAAATGATGCCCTGAGCGTGTCCCAATGAAGTGATGATCATGACCAAAAACAAAAGAAATTCAAAATCCACTGTTCAAATTGATGTTGGCAGACGGAGATCGATGGTACCTTAACAATTTGAGTCTATTTAAATTTATTATGGATTACTGTGCAGCTTTGATGGAAAAGCAGTGAAAAGCCACGATATCATTATCAAAACAGAGAACATTCCTTTGCTACAGAGTCCACTCGGTAAGTATCCAGACTACAGTACGAGGGTGATTGAGAGGTCAAAAAGTACGGTAAATGATACAATTCATGAGGGGCGAGGGGAGACATCGCCGTGTGTTGTGGAACATGTGATATGTACAGGCTACAGAATTAGGACGGGTCGATACAGGATCGTAATTGATTCGTTGCGGGGGAATTACACCGTGATGGGCGGGGAGAGGAAGGGGTTGGTGGGTATGCTCCTTCGTGTATGGGTAGGGGTAGCAACCATGACTCTATACTCATCATCAAAAGGCGTTACAAAGGGGTCCACGGACGACGACTTGCGTGCGTGCATGGTGGTAAGGAGTCGGGTCACTGGTGTGATGGACGATGCATCGGTAGTAGGCACAGTGAAGGATGTCATGCGCCGGTGACGAGGATGTTTAGGTAGGGTGAGTATCTGGGACTTCTCCGGCGAGTTGGGCTGAGATTTGGATAGGGTTTTGATGGGTAGGAACGCAGGCTTGGGGGTGGGCTTTAACCTGGGGTAGCGGGAGTCGTCGAAGCCGTGATGAATAGGCGGGGCAAAGGGGGTAGGCTCCATGGGGGCCATCAAGGTTGCCTCTTCGTAGGTTGACTCGACGTCTAAAGGAGTGTGGCGGGGCGCAGGGCGAGGAGGGAGCCCAACCAGTTGGTGGGGAGGACTTTTCTTTGCGAGGCTCTTCCGGGGATGTGAAAATGTCGAGGCCGGTTCGACAGGTGAAGAGGACCATCGCGATGAAGCCGCACGATCTGAGGTGGTACTAGAGTCTGCAGAGGGACGTGTAATGGAGATCTGCAACTTCGGACGTTGCACCTCCGCTCCTGTCTGTTTCTTGTCTAGCGCTGATGCCACACGAGTGAACCAAGGGGAATTCCTATTCGCGATGTTTGCGGAGGTTGACATTTCCTTTGTGACCTCCTGATCCATCACTAATTGCTCTCTCGTGGACTTGCGTATGGCTTTCAACTTGTTCGCTGGTGGGGCAATAAGCCTTTGCTTGAAGGTACCAGCCCAGCCACTAGTTCCCTGTGCATCATTATCCGAGCGCGTCAGCTCGTTGAGGTCCGTCTTTGAAGAAGCAGGCGAAACGTTTCGACTGAAAGCAAATGGCTTAAACGCGCTCCCAGGCCTGGGCGAAGGAAGTGGAGTGAAGGAAGGGAGGTCATCATGGGCACCCGGAGACATCTTCTCGTGCACCGTAGGTGACGGAACGCGGAATGGAACGACAGCTCCATCTATCCCTGAGCGCTGCTCTCTTTCCCATTTCCTCCGTTTCCTCTTGTCTACCAGGCCCTTTCCATACGAGTGCCAGAAAATTATGCAGAGCGCCATGAAGACGACGAAGCCCCAAAGAGCTAGAAATATTGCAAACATGAACCTCTCTTTCTTCAGGGACTGTGCATACGAGTTAACAAGCCTCGGAATGAGCCCCTCGTCGCCGTTATCGCCTCCACCGATTGCAGCTCCATCCTCAGCTGAAGCTAGGGACAACTGAAGCCTGAATGCGACAAAAGTGAGGGACAAAATCGGGTATGCTAGCCATGTAAGTGATAGAAGGTGGGGGAGTTGAAGATAGGGCGTAAGCGTGGACGATGATTGAGAGTGAGTGTCGTAAGTCGGTGGCGGGGCATTCCAGTGTGAGTTGACAGACATTGCCAGAGGTCGACCGGCGACGTCGATATGGGAAAAGGTCTAAGAGATGGAGAATGTTCAAGAGAAAAGGTGGTATGAAGGTCATTGTAATGCTTTTGAGGCGATAATGACCGATCTAGCCATGCTCCGACCCCATTGTCGTTCGCCATTGTCTTTGGGTCAAGGTCCATAAACGGGACAATGAAAGTGTGACTGTGACATTCATGCATTTGTCACGTACCTGTCACTAGCCCTCGTTGATCGACTCTCGAGTCTCGAGCCCACAAAATCTCGACAATAAGGACGTCCTCGCATGTAGAGTGCTCAGCCTCAGGATCTTATCACGCCCATATACTAACCGCGAACTGCGAGACTTGGTCAACCTCCCTTCCTGCCCAAATGGGGCATACTGTCGCAACCTTCTCCCAACGGAATACAATAAAACACTAATAGGACTTTGTCGGGCGCACCCTTGGCGTGAACACGTGTGTAATTGTCAGCCTTCGAATTCGAGACTGGTCTGCACGGACTGATGTTGGCAGTGAATCTATGAATAGCCTATAAAAGTGAATTCATTCAAAAATTTTTGTATGACTCGAATATACTTGTCTTATCACATGCAAGCTACATGCTAAAGGTGTGTAAATAATCTGGCCAACTGTCACCATGAATCCTTGTTCATATACTCAGCTTCCACAGCAAATATCACCGGTGGTTGACGAATGCTATACAGGAAATCTCTAGATTTGGTGTGTTCTCTCAGGAAAACACCTTCTTTGATGCATGTGGACATAATCACCAAAATGAGGGGCATTTTTATTTGCTGCGTATGCGCTCTTGTTCGTCTCTCTCGGTCGTGCGGTCCTAAAAGGCTGTGGGCTGACATTGCATCAACACCCGAAGCCAGTTCTGTCGCCCTTTTCGAGCTTGTTCGTAAGAAGACCGTGTGTTCCATCCGTCAAATAACAAAACTGTGGCGTCCGGGATCGTGGTGTGTTCCGTTGCTTCGATGTTCGTTCCTTTTCCTACGTCAGTATAAAGTGCAATGTACTCGAACCACATTGATTCTCCTGCCCACCTTAACAATGGCACCAGGAATACCTCTTCACACATCCATCTCTGCTGCTGATGTATCACACATTCGCGCTCAAGTATGTTCTTATTCATTTTTCGTTGACTATCATGTTCAATCTCTGTCCTAAAGCGCCATAAGTTAGGCGATGGCCGTCAGTGTGTCTCAACTCAGTATAAGAGCACTTCACAGAACCCAGTCATTGCAACCTACAAGCAATCAGAAATTCTTTATGAACGTCGGGATGTGCAGCAAAACCGGTGTCACCGTTGCGGCCTCTACTACGTACGCCCTTTCTTCACCTTTATGGACAACTTTGAAACGAATGTACACAGTTCTTTCGTGTCTTCCTAGGGATCACCAGCTTCGGGCTGACTGAGTGTTACTTTGGCTACACCAACTGGACGGAAGGCCGCGTACAGTGTGACTGTGTCTCCAGTGATGATAGACATATATCTGTCTAAATAAGAGCCTCCGGGCAACCCGCGATCATCATCTTGTTCCCCTCTTCCTCCACTCGGACCCAGGAAGCATGGAGCGTATAGATAACGCCTCCTCCCATCCTACACCGCATTTCGTACACAGCATTTGGTATCAATCCATATTCATGACTCCACCCCATGCCATAGAGTAACACTAGTAGCAGAACATAATGGTTTTGTTTCAAATCTAATCACTTGGCTTGGTCTCTGACTTACTTGTGCTAGAACGTACAATCTTCCTGAGAAATGTTGATCCATCCTTGGTTCTTCAGCTCCCTTTTCCTACAATGAAGGTGAACTGAAGCCACACAGTAAGGGCACATCAGAATCTGTGATTCTCAAGCTTCTTACAGCATGGATCACATTGTTAAACACAGAAAATCGTTCGGACTCGTTCTGTATGTATCATGCCAACCGCATCGACGCTATCCCGTCCATAGCTTTTCGAACAATAGCTAGCGAGTCCAAGGCTGTCCAAGGTCATGTGTTTGTAAAACTCCTTCGCCTTATGCCGCGGGAGACGGTCCCTAGAAAGTGGAGGGAAATCTTCCAAACGAAAAAATGGCTGTCTTGGGGGGCACTTAAAAATATAAGCACAAAGAGATTGTGAAGGCCTCATTGATTTACGATAGGGCCGAAACTTGAAGGAACTAGTGGAGTCGGCTTCAGGGTTGGTTATAGTACTACGGCGTATCATCCTCCGGTTCCTCATGAGCCCGCACTGTCGCCTAACGGTATGGTGGAATATAAGGGGCTCTCTACCTCTAGAATTCTATGTGCAGTTTGAGAGCGGCCGTCAGGGGGGGGTGAGAAAACATAGTACACTGGTTATAGGGAGTTGCTGAACTTGAACTTATAGCTCCAAGTCGAATACAGGCACTAAACCCGAGTCCTTGTGGGGACGCACAACTTAGACTCTCGCTGCTGGGCATTTGTCGGCTTGAGTGTTCGCTGCGCTTCGAGGGTCATTGGAGGGCAAGTTTGTGAGTTAAGGGTGCAGTGATAGGACTCGGAGCACTTAAATGCCAATCCCAATAGTACGGAATAAAGCCACCTGATCCTTCCCATATTAGTCATAATAATTTGCATGTAATAGTAAAGTCTATAAGAATCATAAATGCACCTTCCGGATCCCTGACTGACGATTCAACTTGGATCCAATTCTTTACCGTATGGCATAAATTTTGTATCTTGGGTCCCCACTAGATTCATATAGTATTTGAAAGGTAAAATGAAATTTAACTCGGTGGCCCAAATCATAATACTACAGGGCTAACGACCGTTGCTTTCTGTAGCGCCACCGAAGTCTGAGAGAGAATTCGTCCGTTCAACGACGCTCCAGTGACAAGCGACACAGAAGTTTTGGTTAGAAAAACCCCCTCTAGATGCGAGCCTGCCCCAGCGGTCACAGTGCCCGTTACAACCCACACGATGTTTCTGCTTAGAGCGCCCACGAGGATAGCTTTCTTGGCGGCGGCGATTGTAAAGCCACTTCCGACTTGGAAGATCCAAGCTAATAGTACATACCATGATTAGGCGGTGAAAAAGGGAGGGATAGGAAGTGGACAGACTGTCAGCGGCTGTTCCAGCGATGGTGAAGTCTGTCAAGGCATTGACCGCACCTGACCATTTGTAAAGTCCTGGTAAAAGGACAAGGCCACCGATGGCACCTAGTAGAACAGAGTTGAATGTTTGACTTGCGTAGAAGTAATAATACGGTAACTTACCACCCCCGAGGTTCGTGAAGTCCGGAAGTATACGTCCATTCGCATCATTGAAAGCAGTCTGCATGTCTACAATAGCAACCGCGAGATTCGACGGTGTAGGAGCGGCATAAGATGCCGCAAAGAGCTGTCCTACTACTTGAGATGATGTGGAGAAGGTCCCAGTCAAATCTAGGGTCTGCGAAAAACCTGTGAGCCCGACTGCTGCGACTGGACTGACGGCAACCGCGCCAGCTGTTCTACATCAATATGTGGACGATATTTTGAATAGTGGCCACTTGTACTCACTGACAGATGAGGGACTAATGGTCGACACGCCTGATTTAGCGAGGACAGCATAGTTAGCTGCTGTGCGGAGGTTAACAGGAAGTGTGATTAGTGCGATAGCGGTTGGTGCGATGCTGACAATAGCCTATATAATAATTCGCCCATCAGGTTCACGAGTGGTAATCATAGCAGTTTCACGTACCACAAGGGCTAGAGCGAGATTGTTGAGATACGCGGAGAGCATTACAGAAAGAAGTTATCTGGGAAAGAAAATGACTGCAAGTGCTAGCAATTGGTCTAGCAGTTGAGATAATGAAAGTGGTTGTTTCTGGCACTTAAATAGCTTTGAGTCCAGGTATTTCCCTGGGCAATATGTCTTGAGTCCCTCCGTCATCCATCGTTATATGACGTACTGACAGCTCTGTGTTTCGGACTGTGGACTAGTCCTTCTTCTTTCTGTCACCATTGTTTGTTGCCGCAGAACCGTCGAGAGTGTCCCTTGCTTCAATAAAACGATTGACAGTGAATTGGAGTGAGGAAGAGGTATGGGCAACTGGAGGAGACGATAGTTTTTATGGCGAAAAGCAATTTCAGTCAGCCCAATATTTTTAGATGGCTGATGAAGCATTTAAACTTGACAGAATGAATGTTTTTCACTTCAGAGAAGGAAGACACGTCACCATTTTCGAAGCTAGTTTGCGGACATGAAGCGTCTATCATGTCCGCTTATATCCAAGCTCCAAACCACGACCTAAGCTTCGTATGGCGCGTCTAGCTAGGTTTAGGCGAGAATTCACTGGCTCACGATGTTCCAAAGGCGTTTGGGAGAAAGTATGACCAACTCAAAGCCTTAACTGGTTAGACCAAGTCGGTGTGAGACTCCATGCCGAGTGCAATTGAGAAAAGGATTGTGCGTATATCCACAAGCTGCTCGGCTGCTAGAAACATACGCATCCAGATCTTGACAGTACGGTGTTTCAAGGAGCGCCTTTTACACAGCAGAGAGAAGTACGGAGAATGGTCTCTATATAGTACATAGCAGGATGTAGCATTCCCCCGTGTGTTTACCCATGGAGGGTTGAAATTATCGTCCTCAGAGGGCACAGGTGAAGGTTGTCAGGAATGCCCCAGGAGTTGGTTTGGAGATGAGTATGGATCAGCTCTGCGGAGCTGCGAGCTAATATTGATGGATGTGGACAATATTTAAAGTGGTTAGTGAGTAAACCTCGAGAAAGAAAGTGAAATGTCTCCGAAATTAGGCAGTGATCATCGATCAGCCTTCGACACCTTCAAAAATATCATAGTCAGAAAGATCCAGTTACATCCTGTGGTATCTGAGATCTCGTACAGGATTTTGTGCATATGTTGATTAAATCATGAAGGAAAAGTTGTGTACTACACAGCCACTGGATTCGGAGATCGATTACGCTCGATTGCGTGTTATTCCAAGAGGCTCGAAGGTTGCCCGCTCAACCGTAAGCAGTCTACGTGTGCTGGGTACAGCTTGCCGATCTTGATTTACTTAAGTGTAGATGCGCACACAGGCCAGTCTTACTGTAACTATGAACTAGCTTCTTGTGAGATATTATACACACGCCACAAACGTAGATTTGGATTTCCCTTTTCCTCACTAAATTCTACAAGCTTGTTATGTAGATAAAATAATGTTCGAACCAGTGAAACCATAAAAAGTCAACCTTTTAGCTAACGACAGTCGCTTTCTGCAGTGTAACCGCAGTCTGGGAGAGAATCCGCCCATTCAATGACGCTCCAGTGACAAGAGCCACGGAAGTCTTGGCTAAGAAAACTCCCTCGAGATGCGAACCTGCCTCAGCTGTCACGGTTCCTGATACAACCCACACAATATTTTTGTGTAGAGCGCCTAAAAGAATCATTTTCTTGCCTGCGCTGATGGAAAAGCCATCGCCGACTTGAAAGATCCATGCTAATTTAACAAGGATTAGTTAGACGGCGAATGGAAGAAAGAGAAAATGGACAGACTGTCAAGGAATGTTCCTGCGATGGTGAAGTCTGTAGCAGCACTGACCGAACCGGACCATTTGTAAAGTCCGGGTAAAAGAATACGGCCACCGATAGCACCTGGTAGAACGAATTTGAGGGTCTGACATGTGACATGCGAGGAAGTGATGAGAACACAACTTACCACCTCCAAGGTTCGTGTAGCCTGGAAGAGTGCGCCCATTTGCATCATCGAATGCAGTCTGCATGTCTCCAATGGCAACCGTGAGCAGCGACGGTGTGGGCGCGGAATACGACGCCGCAAAGAGCTGTCCCGTTACTTGAGACGAGGTGGAGAACGTCCCAGTTGAGTCCAGGGTCTGCGAAAAACCTGTGAGGCCAACCGCCGCGACTGGGCTGACGGCAACCGCACCAGCTGCCACACATCAGCATGAGGGTGAGATATTGATCAGTGGAGCTTATACTCACTGACAGAGGAGGGATTAATGGTCGATACGCCCGATTTAGCGAGGACGGCATAGTTGGCTGCTGAACGGAGATTGACCGGAGGTGGGCCGAACAATGCGATAGCGGTTGGGGCAACACTACCGATAGCCTATGCGTGTCAGTGTGACAATTAGTCTACGAACGGTGATTATAGTAATTCCACGTACCAGAAAGGCTAGAGCGAGAGTTGGGAAGAGCATCGTCGAGAGGATTCGTTAGAAGTTGCTACAAGTATAAACAGTTGCGCTAACAGTTGGGACAAGGGATCCAATTGTTTTTGTGGCTTAAATAGCTTTGAGTCCAAGGATTTGTCTGAGCATGCCTTATGTTCCTCCGTCATCTTTGCCATATGACGTACTGACAGGTCTGCGAGTACTGCCTGCCTGCTATTGCCGTTCTTTTGTCGCCACGATACAGTTATAAAACCTCCTTGCTCCAGCGTAACTGCTTGAGGCGAATCGAAGCAAGATAAAAGGAAGTAAGTGGGGGCAACTGGGTGTGATAATGGTCATCACGACAAGAAGCGATGATAACTGGCCCTGTGCTTTTTTTTCATGGGTATTGTCGATATCGATGAGTCCGGTGAAAACGAAGAAAATAATTTTTTGACTCCAAAGAAGCAAGGCACATCGCTGGCTTTGAGGGAAGTTTAAACTGACATGAAGCGTATATCATGTCTGCTTGTATCCTACTCGAGTAGACCACTGACCGTTCCCGTATCCCGAGCACTAGAGCACTATGGCCACAGCCATGCTGAAATAAGACATCTGCAGCATCTCCATAACCAGTGCAGATTAGCGTGCACGGTGTAAACACTGTCAGCTGAAGGCTCCACCATATCCTCCATATCCCCTCGTATCTCACACCAAATGATCCTCCGATTATCTTCTCTGTCCCCTCAACGAATGTTCCGGGCTCCACGGAGTCCACGTAGCACATGCAGACGTATGACTGTTAATACTATGCACGCCCCATGGGCCGTAGTCTGCTATCATCTCGTTGTGTGATATAGCCCCTAACGCCGACAAATACTTCAGGCTTCGTTGAGGGAGTGCATACGCCAGATGCACTCCAGTGCATGCGTGCCTGGTACCTCAGTACGGCGCTCGTCCGCGGGCAAAAGCAAGTTACACTCCGCTTGCCACCCACTGGGTTGGGATTATCGAGTCAATGCGGCATTGGTAGCTGAAACGGACGGTTATTATGATGTGTGCCCGTTATAATTATTTGGTCACCTCATTGAAGAAAACTTGCAAGCAACTTGTAAGTGCAAATTGGTACAAAGCCTTCCACTTCCAATCGCTGACAGCCTCGGGATGACCGTGATTATGTAGATACTGTTGATTTGCCCAAGCAGGCACACTGTGGGAATACAGTAATAACTTGCTTTGAAAGGTGATGTTCCAACAATGCTACGTCCTGCACTGCGAGCGATCCGACAGAGAGGTGTGTAGTTCCAAGCCCTGAATTGTGTTCAGATAAGTCTACAACAAACACAGCCCTCTGTTTCGCTCGGGAAAGGGTGCCGAATAATACAACGAATAGCCATTTGGATTCCCATCATCTAACCAACCTGAGCCAATATCGTCTGTCACTTCAAAGGCAGGTCATTATTGACGCTTGCACTTATTTCAATCCTTCATTAGTGTCCACAACCAGTTGCAATTTGTGTACTTTCCAATAACATTTCATCCAGTCATGCCACCCCCCATGTTCGATAGGGACTCACAGTGGTCGGATGTACTGCTACCAGACTCTTACTCCCCAGAACGGATGAATCATCGTCGGTCGCACAGGGAGAGGGACTTAGGCCACCATTCACCCTCACGAACAGTCTACGGACCACCAACAACTCTCTCCCCTAGGGAATCACAGTGGTCAGATGCACAGCCGCCAGACTCCTCCCCACTAGAACGTATGTACCATTATCGGTCGCACAGTGTGAGAGATGTAGACCAACCTCCGTCCTCGCGGGCAATTTACGGACCATATAGTTCTCTCAGGGAATCACAGTGGTCGGATGCACTAAGGCCAAACTCCACCCCCCCAGAACGCAGGTACCAGTCTTACAGCGAGAGACATTTGGACCATCCTTCATCCTCAAGAACAGCCTCCGGACCACCAACATCTCCCCCCCCTAGGGAATCACAGTGGTCCGATGTACAACTGCCGCACTCCTCCCCAGAAGGCATGTACCATCATCGGTCGTATAGTGAGAAAGGTCTGGCTGAACAATCGTCCTTACAAACAACCCCTTCTGTCTATGAGCCGCCAACAACACTCCCTACCAGAGAATCACAGTGGTCAGATGTACTACCACCAAATTTTTACCCCCTAGAACGTGTGGACTATCGTCAGCTGCACAAGAATGGAGATTTAAGCCAACCTCTGTCTTTACAAACAATCCCTCCTGTCTACGAACCACCAACGTCTGTCCTTCCCCGAGAATCACAGTGGTCAGACATACAACCGCCAAAATCCTCCCCTCCAAAACACACATATCATCGTCGGTCATATAGCGAAAAAGACTTGGACCAGCCTTTGCTCTCGCAAAAAATGAGGGCTCCCTATGATAGCAAGTCTTCAAAGCGGTTTCATGAGAACCACCCTCAACATGGTGCACATCCCCGGATACGAGAACCTTCACCGCCACCATCGCACGGCTCATCACATCATGCCATTCAGCGGAGCGGGTCTCTGCGAAGTCACACTACCGGGACAAGCCGATCTACTACTTTTCGAAACAAGAGTACTCTGCCCAGGGTGACAATACCGTTTCGGCCAACAATATACCCCAATGATTCTTCTAGTACCCTAGTTGGCTCGGCATTGGAACGCAAGATGGTGGACATTGAATCCATTGACGGTACTATTGACACAACCGAAAGACTAGAGGATCTGCGCCGAAACATGGCAGGACAAAACCTGGATTATTAGTAAGCGTTCTATCTCCTACTTTTCGAGAAAGAAGTAGTATTCTGATGCATATCATCGCAGCGTCATACCAGGCGAGAATGCCCATGGTTCTGAGTCTGTCGCAGAGTGTGATCAGCGGCGGCAGTACATCTCAGGGTATTTTCAATATCCTATAGCCGCAGCTGCTCTGTATTGAATGTGTGTCAGATTCTATGGATCTACTGGTACCGCCATTGTCACAATGTCTTCCGCCTATCTGTTCACCGATGCAGGTCATTGGCCACAGGCAAAGGAGCAGCTGGACCATAATTGGACGTTAATAAGGACAGGAGCTATGGGAGAACCAAAGGATTGGATAGATTGGCTTACAGTCGGTGTCATATATCTTTGCGTAAATCCTTAAACTAACTACTGTCTAACAGAATCAAGT